>JAOSBL010000008.1:28697024-28707314 GCA_027568915.1 Erythroxylum roraimae
TCACATAAGTCGACTTATGGGTATCGTGACAAAATAAGTCGCCTTGTATCATGCACAAGTCGACTTACACTAACAATCATAGCTTGGCATTGTTCAAATATGTCTTTTCAATTAATTATGACGTTAGTTTTTGCCTACTTCTAACTTTTTCATGGCACTTCTAAACTTGTTGCATTGACTATTATAGTGACAATTCCTAAACCTATAGAATCCTCCTCATCTACTAATATAACAATAATTCAACTATTGAAAATATAGTTTGCTATTGTGGGTAAAAAGTCCCACTAAGGACTTCATAGAGTGATCATAATCTTGGTTGAAGATTCTATGGATGCCCAATTATCTTGTGAGATTATATCTTTTATTAGATTAAAAACTTATGTTTGAAAATAATGTAATGAAATAAAATATTTCAAGTTGGGAGAGGCATTTTTTTTAAATGGTACGATGACTAATTTATCGAGAGAGTCGTTTAAGTGATTTAAAAGTTAAGAAAAGAAGTATCAATGTTAAAGACGAGGTTGAAATAAGTACTACTAGAACAAATACTATTGAAACAAGCATAATTAAGGAGTTTGAAGAACAAATGAAGCTCATAAAAGAAGATATAAATTTATTGGCAAAAAAGAAAAAGGAAATGAAGTTTATGTTAATGAATTTATTATGCTTACGGTACTTGTTATTTTCAACTATGTTATAGAGAAATTTTATTAAATTATATTTCTATATGAATTATGTAATGTACAATTATATTATATAAGAATTGGTCATGCAGTGGAGAAAACCTAGCTTCTTGTTGAAAGCTTTATTCCCACATTAGAAATCGCCATGTGTTAATCTCAATTGTTACTAATTTGTATGCAATATGGTTGAAATTACATTTATACGGTAAAATAATCATAGTTTCTAGAATGCATAAGAAAAGAAGAAACATATTAGAAAATCACAATCATAAGAATAAAACAAAGCAAGTTAGATTGTTAGAAAGTTATTGGTCGGGTGGTTTGGTTATGTGTAAGTTTTAATTATTAACCTCGATAATCTGCAAACGCACGAATTCGTTAGAGTAGTACCAAAGGTGTCGATCTCACGAGGAGGGAGTTAATCTAATCATAAAATCTAAGGCTAGAAATAAATAACAAAAATTCAAGATGCACGAAACTAATACGAGAATTTAATTCAATCAATCAAATTAAGAATCAAATACGAAATACTAATTACTAAGCAATTTGCAACACACCCAAGAATCAACCAAAAGAAATTACCAATTGAGAGAAACGAAATTTTACCTATCATTAATGTTAACCTAACTTATTATAAATTATTAGATTGATGGTTCTAGACTATCATATGGTTGATTACTTTCTCTCGAGTTATAACCATTAACCCTAAATCATAAAACTTAATTAGATTATGGAAGTTGCAATCTCTCAATTCACATTCTATCCAAAAACCTAATTAGTTCTAAATTTCTGTAATAAACTATCGGAAACCTATGCAGGATCTCTATTCGCACAATTTCTCGATTTGATTCAATTCTTATTCTATTAAATTATCTAACTCTCGTTAGTCTAATTTAATTATTTTTCATTTGATTCACCCTCTTAGTTTATTATCGAATTATGCAATCGCAGAATCAAACCATAACAAATCCAATAATCACATAAACAATCAGATTTTTATTAATTCAAAAATAAAATTTCGAAGGCAAATTTAGAACGTCCTCAACATTCTAGATCCTATCATATCTATTCATTCCAATTCTATTCAATAATCAAAGTGAAATTAAATAGGAAATACAATCTAAATGGATGATGGGAGGCAACGATGTCGAGAAACCTTTTGATCCAAAAAGTACGTTGAGTTAGCTTCTTCTCCTCTTCTCTCTTCCTTCTTCTCTTCCTTTACCTCTCAGTGATTTCTCTCTAGGGTTTCTGAAGGTGGTTGATGCCAAAAGCTCCTCACTGCCTCTTTTCTTGTTCTTTAAATATCCTCTTGAGATTTGCGTAATCCTAGGATTTTTTCGGAGTCCGAAAGGTCTAAAAAATCTCTCGAAACTTGACGTTATTGAGTGTTTGCACGTCTATCCGACGCAGGCTATGATTGTGGGCCGTTCCTTACAATTCTGTCACGATCGTGACATGCAGGCCACAATTATGGGCCAAATCTGGTGCTTTTGTCACAATCGTGGCCTAACATGTCACGATTATGGGCCGTTGTTTTGGCTCGAATGTCTCCAAAACTTCTCCGTTCTTCAATGTTGACCCTGAAACACTAGCAAACACATCAAGGTATCTCAAAAACATAATATTTAAGCTTAAGACTTGTACTAACCCATAAAACACTTAAAACATAAATAATTAACAAACTAACACAATTCTAACGTAAACACGTACTAAACGATTGAATTAACAGCTAAACACATATCAAACTATGCCTAAAACATGATGCAATTTACACTTATCAGTTATTAGAAGGAACCATTCAAAGAATGGAGTTTTAAATTGTTATGTTCCACAAGATCATGAAGGACCATTATATAAGAGTTCCTTTATTTCTTCAAGTATCTCCCTTTTTAATGCATTAAACTTCCAACAGGAAATAAAGAGACCAAATGGAGGCTAAAAAGTATTAACCAAGGATCATATCCACCACCACCAAAAGTTTCTTTAGTTCCTAATGATCTCACTAATCTTCAAACAATTCAAACCAAGTTTACCTCATATATAAAGCAATGGCTAATCAAGCAAAATGAACATTACCCCAAGAATCTTATAAAAATTGAAGAATTTAACCCCAAAAAGTTAAAGGGAAATTATATGAATAACATTGATTAAGTTACTCAAGATTTAGTAGTTCACATGGGTAAAGAAAAAAAAAGCCTAATATGAACTATTTGTTTATACAACATAAAAATTTGTCACCATTTTCACATATGTTAGTAGGACATATATACATCAAAAAGCTAATAGGATTGTGTCAATGATATTCTCCTTTTGATTGCTTAAGCTTGTAAATGTTATGAAGTAATGCTAAAATGTCCTCTGAACTATAAACCTATTAGTTCAAATAAGAATTTGAACGTATGCAACTTAACATCTCCAAACTTTCTTATTGATATGTCCAGATGTACCAACCTAGCAAATTGAAGAAAAAAATATTATAAACACATCTGCCAATTATTTTAACTATGATAAATTGATAAAAAAAACACACATTTCTTGTAATATTGCTTTGTTAACTCAGGATAGCTTTATCCTCAACTTTGTTTGTACTACTTAACTATTTTTATAATGAAAACAATTTCTTAGTTATTATAACCAATAAAAATTTATAAAAAAAACAGAAAGATTGTATACCTATGAAGATGCCTCTGTAATAATTTGATTAATAAAATGATAAACATTAGTTACTACAAGGTTTAATATCTGTATTCATATGGATAAGATAAGGTTTACGTACCTATGAAGAAGCCTTAGCATATAAGGTTGAGTTGTCCTTATTACATTTTCTAGAGTTATGACCAGAATTACCGTATTTCCTACATTTTTGCACTTATTCTTTATTCAATTTTTTTGGCTCATTTTGGTTCACTCTTCTTGCATTTTTAGGCGTACTTGGAATTTTTATTTTAGCTTAAGGATATATAACCTCTGTGCTAATTGAACGCAAAAAACTTTCACCCTTAATAGGTTGTAATACATAGAAATACAAATTCAGGAACTGACCCTTCTTATAGCACAAATCTATAAATATCTCAACATTTTCTTTTAAGTGATATATTGCCCTAATTGCATGTTTGTAAAGGTATCCATACAGGTCTTATGCCTGAAAAATACAAGTTTGTTATTTACCAATCCTCATAGTATGCTTGTTGTCACCCTTTGAAACTTTATAAGCATCATCTTTATATTAGATGATTCTCTACTGCATCACATCTTTTTTGTTCTTTTCCAACTTCTTCACTATAGTTGGTGCAATATCTAACTTCCATCCAATTACAAAATTTCTCATATTTGTATGCCTCTTCATCACCATGATTCTAATTGTTTCAAGCATGCTAATTACTAGCCTATCTCAAGCCAGTAAGATTTACACATTGAAAATTTCATTCATATTATTGTCAACTTTCGAGAATTTGGATTCAAAGGATTGGAAACATCTTACCAACATCTCCCTAGGATAGTTAAGTAAGGATAAAGCACATCTATACTTTATTTTGTCAAGTCTCTTTAGTTGCTCGTTGAAATCTTTGATATAGGTAGACCATACACAATTCTAAAATTGTTTTCTAAGGTCCTTTCCCTTCTAATTCCTGTTCCAATTATAATATATATGTTTGGTACACATTTGATGAATTGCATTTGGTAAAGTCTCCTCAACAGCTTTGACAAATCCTTAAAATCAATTTAAAAAGATAGTAATTGATCTTTAATATTATAATTAAATCACTTATAACTATATAAGGATGAAGATACCTTCTATATATGAGATATTATTGTAAGTTGTTCATCATCATCCAATTCCAATTAGATGCTAATAGATTTATGAACCAACTCTATGAATTTGTTTTCTATCTCTACTACAGCCTAGCAAATAGATTCCTCTATTACCATCCCTACCTACCCTGATAGTATTACTCTTACTTTTATTAACCTTACATTATATCTAGTTTGAATTGCATAACTGACAACGACATTTTTATATTCCTTTATAATTCCAAACTCCATTCCCAAATTTACACTATTGTGCAACACCTGTAGATTATGCCTAAAATTTCAACTTGGTCTATATAAAGCTTCACGTGGCTCCTCTCTAATAGGATATTCATCACTACTAATAAAACTATCACAATTAGTTGAATCAATTTCAACTGATTGATGGTCATTTGGAATATCTTTATGGAAGCTTGATTTAACATATCCAACCTGTTCATCCATATGTGCACCCCGTTTCTCCATATTTTCATCCTTGTGTTCACCCTATTGCTGCTTATTTTGATTCACCATATTCATCCACATTTACACCCTATCCATCCTTATCTACACCCTATTCATCATTGTCGTAGTCCTCTCCTCTAGCTATATGTAATATGTCAAGAGTAGAGAAAGATGTGTCTAAATTATGAGTTACATTCACATAACACTCCCATGGATTTGCATAACGTATGTTAGCCTAATTCAACTTTGGTTTGACTCAATAACTCTCAATAACTCTTTGAAGTTAAAATTGAGTACACAATAATATGCCTTAATAATTTGATGGTTTGAGTACATGATAATATGCCCTATTAATTTGATGGTACCATAAATCCTTTCCCATCTTATATATTTTCCTTTTACTAACTTAGTCAATATCAACATTCTCAAAGGTAGCCATATCCCCACCAACATATTTGAATTTAGGTTCTAACATGAAAGCCTTATACTTCCCTATTAAGCCATTATAACATATATAGCAACCATTAGAGAATAATATAAGAAACAAATGTCATTAAAATTACCAATAAGGACCTAAGAAAAAACTAATTTAGAACTACACAAAAGTTCAAAAGCAAGCAATAATTACGAAGAGGATCAGTCATTATAAGTGATATCATATTAATCTATGCCTTAAAGATGCTCAATAAGCAGAACGCACTAATAATATTAAATGAAAATAGTTATGCGGGACTAAAAACATCAAATATTGATATGAACCATACCAACTATGAATCTATGTCATTATAGAATTATAGACAAAAGGTGCAAAAATAAAAAAGATAAACATCTAGATGCTTCAAAATAGATTTCCTAATTTTGTTACTGGTATATATAGAGATTTGGTTAGATTATCTTAATAGAAGAACTTGCAACAACATTAGGCTATTGATATTCAAATAAGCTTTTGAATAGAAAGAAAATAGCCTTTCACTGTGATGGATTATATTAACCATATGGACATATTTTCTTGTTTCGTAAAGTCCACTTCTAGCTCTAAAAGGGGCTCTTAAGTCAAAGTTTCCTTTTGTCTTTTCTAACAGAAGAAGATAATGGTCACAGTGGCAAAATGAAGGTCAAAATAGTCATGCAAACTACTCATGTACTTTTGCTTGATATTTTATAAATTTTTTATATATTTGGTACTTAATTCGCTTCAAGTGCATTTATAAGTTATAATTTCCTTCATGGTCCAAAAGGAGAGAAATTCAGGTGAAATCATGGCATAAAACAAATATTTGAAGTGATTAGGGGATACATGATTGTGTATGTGGCCATGTAAGTCTCTCAAAATGTGTAAAGTCACAATTTTAAGTGTTTTCGGAGCTACATGGTTTGATACAAGACCATATATCAAACTGGGTTTGTCCTAAAAACCCTACCATTCACTATAAAAGGACATAAGTAGAGGCAAAAGAAGGGAGCAGACTTTTGGAGCTGAATCTAGACGTGAAGAATGTACATAAAGGACGATATTGATCCAGGAATGTGGAGAATGCGAAGAAATCATCAAAAGATCCAATATATTATAACATCAAACCTCAAACTTGCAAGAACATTCAATAGAAAAAGAAATGAGATTTAGAATTATGATTCCTTTATTTTTCGTTTTCAGCTGTGTGTGCTACAATATGCTTTAATTCTTTTATTTAATGCAATTTTTTTATTGATCGATTGTGATTCAATTACGTGTTTTATGTATGTTCTAATAGATTTGGAATATTAGTACGTAATCTGATTTCATAACATAGAGATTGAGAAATCTTGTGTATGAATAGATCTACCATAATTGAAAGAAGTTAATTGCAAACCTAGAGATTCAACAACAACAACAACAACATCCAGTATAAATCCCGTTGATATGTAGAGGCTGAGGAGGTCTAGTAGTATGCAGCCTTACCTTTAACTTATAGAGAGACTGTTTCCAAATAACATATATGGAAAGAGGGAAAGCGAGAGATAAAGAGAGAAAGAGGGAGAGGGAGAGGGAGAGAGTGAGAGATAAAGCCAACGTGAGAGAGAGAGAGAGAGAGAGAGAGAGTAAATAAAAAACTAACAACAACAACAACAACGACAACGACGGCAACAACAACAACAACAACAACAACAACAACAACAACAACAACAATAATAATTAAAGTTAATAATAATGATACTAATAGTGACAAAGATAATAACAAAAAAATAATAATGATAGTTACTAAATCTAGCTAAATCCCTAAGAGATTAGTATTACCTATTTAGAAATTTGGGCTAACTATAAAACGAATTACAAGGGTCTCTTTACGAGGGATCCTTTATCCGAATCCTAGTACGCCAAAGTTTTCTATTGTGGGTCAAGTTCTCAGTAAGTGCCAACATTGTCATATCATTTCTTATTACCTCCCCTAATTCTTTTTAGGCCTCTTTTTTTCTTCTTCTTACAGTTGTTGAGTACAATCTTCTCACATCTTCTTACTGGAGCATCTGAGTGTCTCCTCTTAACATGTGATGTAGCGTGTTGTAAAACAACTCAAAATAAATAGGCCTATAACTATAGCAGTGGTGAGTCTAGGTCGATCCTACAGAGAGTGTTCAGTTAGCTTTTATAATGAAAATAATTGGTGTTTAGGTTTGGGAGTTTGTTTGGTTTTTGAATAACAAAAATAAAATGAAACTAAACAAATGAAAACAAATATAAAAAATATTTAAAAATGATGAAAGTGATGAATTCGTTAGGGACCCAGTCATTGGTTCAATCTCAACCTACACACAATTAAACATAATTTATTAAGTTGTTGTTCTCATACCTCTCCTAGTAACTATTAATTGTAGGTTAACTATAAGCTTTGTTAACTTCGATTTTCCCTTAGGTTGTGATTAACTAAGAGACGCTCGTTAATTAAACCTAGTCATTGTAGGAAAATTTTGGTGCGTGCATCACTTACACGCGGTGCAGAAAATAAAAAAATTATTCTGGGACTTTCCCGAAGTCCAAGATCTATGTGTCTATACAAAGAAGTACTATAATTCTCAAACCACAATGACCAAAGGAGACTGTCTCTAACGATATCCACGTAGAGGTCGGAGAATCTAACCAAATCAAACTCTTTGATCCGGAAATAGCTAGAATAAAGAAGAGAGTGTTAGCTCTTACCTTCGTTCTTGGAGAGCAACGTAAAGGAGGATGAAGCTTGGAAGAGGAAGAAGATGAAGAGAGCTTCAAAGATGTTGAAAAACTTGTTTCTAAAACATGTTAAAATCATTTTTATCTCATGATCATCCTACCTTTCTAGCTTTCATTTTTGACTTTTAGTGATTTTTGTCCTAAACCATTCAAAGAAATTAAATGTCACTTTGACAAATGCTTCTCCTCCTTTCCACGTTATTCATCTCCTTTATATATATATATATAAAAATGCTGAAGTGGTCCAGTCACACTAGGGTTGGTCCTACCGAATTTCGGGTGTGGAAAAACATTGGAGACTTGTTTCAGGCAATATCGATGTCGCGATCTCATCGGTACATATCCCGATTTCATCGGGATCCATTTAGTTCTATTACTTTCCATATAATAGATCTCTATCCAAAACCATTTTACGAATTCTCTGAATCACTCTTATGCATGTGACCCATTAGGTTCCCAATTATGTTGGCCACTTAGATTAACACTTAATCCAAGCAAGTCATGAGCAGTGTCTAGCAACACATCATGACCTCTAATTGACCGGAAAGTCAGTGGTTTGACGAATGGACTCGTGTTCACCACGAACCATCTTGCAAACCCTTTCATAGACAATTGCTGTGCAATTCGTCCTTTCACCATACTATACCCCATTTGGTTATGAGTATGGGCAAAGTGTCAACTCTCACTAGACTAAATACGTCAAATCTAGTCTAAGTGATATCAGTTCTCGTCCTGGGACTCATTACTCTATATGTCAATGAAGACATTCTTCATGACATATGTACTCCGACCAGAGATTTCCAAGTAATGACCCCGACAAGAGGCCATAGGTATCATCTTCTGCTATCACAGAAGTGGTGAATCCTCTATTGGCTACTTAATTACCTTCGAATACTTCAAGATATACCTAATCACCACCCTATGAGTGACCTCTACAAGGCAACAAGGAATGGAGTCAAAGCACAGAATCATTATCCAAGATATCCTTAAGTACCTCAAGTCTAAGGATACTTGCACCATTGCTATGATGAGATTATCACTGACATTAGAATAAGACATCCATGTGATGATCTCATAATAGGTCATCCAATGTACTTACTACCTTTAGTAAGGATCCACATCTCAACTCTAAACATCTCATGTTTACAGTTTTTGAGATCCACTACTTGATCATATTAAGGAGTTTGACATGTGCTAGTCTATCCGGATTAACGATGTCCAATCTGATTAATCTTATGACTGGGGATAATTTAGATACTGACATAATTGCACATGATAGAAATCCTAGTAGTATGATCATATCATAATTTCCTTCATGCTATGTCATATATCATGGACTTCATTAATTTGCTTATAGATCAATATCAATTCTTAAATAATGAACACCAAATTAATGAAATATACCTTTCTTTATTATTGAAAATAAAGTTTGTACACAACTTTGTACAAAAAACGCTAAAGGTGATTGCCTTTAAGGCACTACTCTAACAAATCTCCCACTTGACCTAAAGCCAATCACCTTGGTATCTAATACCGTAGGCAAGTACATGAGAATCAAAGCTCTTCTGTGACAATGGCTTTGTCAACGGATCAACAATATTTTGCTCAGTGGGAATTCTCTCTATCTGTACATCACCTCGACCAATGATCTCCCTAATCAGATGATATCTGTGGAGTACATACTTAGATTGTTGATGAGACGTTGGTTCCTTCGCCTGTGCAATAGCCCCATTATTGTCACAATACAGCTATATGGGCCCATCACAGCTAGGAACCACACCAAGTTCAGTAATGAACTTCTTGATCCAAACTGCTTCCTTTGCTATATCTGAAGCGGCAATGTACTCTGCCTTGGTTGTTGAATCGACAGTCATCTCTTGTTTGGAACTCTTCCAACTGACCGCCTCGTCGTTTAATGTGAATATATAACTTGATTGGGATCTAGAATCATCCTTATCAGATTGAAAACTGGCATCTGTATGCCCGCTTACCTTTAGATTTCCATCTCCATATATCAAGAAAACATCCTTAGTCCTTCGCAAGTACTTGAGGATATTCTTGACAACCACCCAGTGACCCTCACCAGGATCCGATTGGTATCTGCTCGTAACACTTAGAGCATATGATACATCGGGTCTCGTACAT
>JAOSBL010000008.1:28713745-28725744 GCA_027568915.1 Erythroxylum roraimae
TTGATTAAATTGTTTTGTGTGTATTAATTCTGCGATTTTTTGTAGAGCTTATTGAAAAGATTAAAGATCTATTCAACCCCCCCTTCTAGATCGTTTACATAGACAATATGACATCATCACAGACGATACTTCCTTATAGACGATACCACTTATTACTCCTAAGCAACTCCCTTTCTAAGGACCATAATTTTGGACTTCGATGTCCAAAATTACCTACTATAAACAGTTGGAAAGTTAGAAGAAAGTCTTACAACTTTCTAGAAGGCACATTTGCCTAAATTAGCCTGGGTTAATCCAGATCTTCCCCTGACGTCCAAACTTGAACTTTTTCCTTATGCAAACTTGAAAAATGCAATGTATCAACTTAAGAGGAATTCATAAGCAAAATGCAATCTTATTCCATTTGCATCAAAAGATAAGAGTTTTACAAAGCTTTAGTGGGCATTTCAAGCCCCAATACATTAACAACTTAAAAAATCCCAAAATACAAAAGATACGTAAATCATGAGTTGCTCAAAATGCAACTAAAGCCTTGTTTTACAAGATTTGCCTAAATTATAAAACATTTCAAAAGTGGAGTGATACCCTGGCTCTTGACTACTCGATCTCTTGCTCATCACCTGCTTATAGGGGGGAAAGTGGGGGTGAGCTTAAAACTCATGGGTAATAATTTTATAACTAGTAACAAGCAAAATCATTGAAATAGTCATTTCCATCTTAAACATTCACATTAATGCAAAACATGCATGCATCATTCTTATTAGCTTATCATGAACACATAAGCATATTAAAATGGTTCGGGTAGATCCAAAAATAGAACGTACTATGGAATTCCACATGATGGTCTTACGTAGCCATGAACTTATGGGAGTCCATGAAGGAGCTCCATACTACTAACGGGCAGGCAGAAGAAGCCTTTTTATCAAAGTACATTTGACTTAACTTAGGGGACCACCACAAACCCATATAACATGTATTTCATGACTTGTAAAACATCTTGTCCAAAAGGCACATTTCGGAAACTTGATTTCTTAAGCTTGATACCTTTTCAAAAATCCTTTCCAGAAATCAAACAAAGATTTATATACATAATATGCAGCACATTTACAAAGCATTCAAAGAACAATAAATGCACATTTTAGAAGTCGTTGAAACTCATTTATTTCATTTCTTGAAAAGAAAAAGACATTAATGGCTCCTTACTAAATTATAAAAATGTAACCCACCTTTAATTTCTTACTTATAATTTGCTCAAATGTGCCTCTCCTCTTGCTCCTCTTGTCTTCCTTGATTTTCTTCAATATTGATACAATTCCAAAATCAATAGGAATTTTAAATGAGAACCCAAAGAAACAAATGCATAAAATTGGTCCTAGAACACTTAAATCCATGCACTTTCTAAGCTTCATGAACCAAAACCCTTCCAAAATCCAAAACATTAAAAAAGTTCTTACCTTAAACTTTCACCAAATGAAGAGATGTTTGGTTCCAAAGAAAGCTCTTGTCTTGCTCTACCTTTTTTTCCTTCTTGCACAACCTCAAAATCACTCTTTAAGACTAAGAAAAATCAAAACCTAGCATAACTCTCTTCTTTTCTCTATTTCACCGAAACCTCTCTCTCCCTTCTTTCTTATTTTGTGCCTTTTTTTCTTCTTTCATTCCCCACTAACATTTTTGTCTTCTAAAATGTAAGCCAACAATTTCCTCTTCCCATTTTGCCCCTCCTTCAATGCCTTAAGGTTTCTAAACTTATGGGGCTTGCCAAATTTGCCCTTACACAGTCTTACTACTTTAATACTTCAATTCTCTTAGCTTATGTCATATTATTTTACCCACATTAATATGCTAATTAATTCCAACACACACTAATCTAGCAAGACCTCAAAATTCATCTAATCCTGCTTATTCATCAAGAAAAAAATTTGGAGGCCAACACATATATTATATTATCTTATTTTGTTTTTTCAATATTAATACAAGTATGGAAACCAATCTTTCAACTGAAAATTTCTTCAAACAAATATCCAATGATGAAGATATATTTAATTGTTAATTATTATGTGTTAAATATTCATTTAATATAATTGTTGCGTAATCCAGTATAATTTACATAATACTGTTTCTATATGTAGATAAAGTTGGTACGAACTACTCACAATCCTGATTTTGATGATTAGTTAGCCCCTATCTTCTACAATGAGTTTGTTTTCTTTAATCTTTATATCTTGATTTACTATTTTTTATGTGTTTGTTTTGATTTTTTAGAATTAATGAAGACATAAAACCTTACTTGCATGGTTTTATGTAGCTTGACAAAGAAAATACCATACTATTGTCTTTGCCCATCAGCTCAACTTTAGTCTCTAGTTATAATTGATTTTTTTATAAATATTTTCATTTGGAAAATAATAACATTATGATATTCTTTTGTTTTGAAAATAACATTATTCTGATAATGTTATTGTGGTACTCGTTGCATCTACAAACTTAGAAATTGATATTATTCTTTCATGTTTAAATGGACCAAGCATCAATTTATTATTAGATGTAGATAAGCGAATAGTGACAAAAAAAAGAGTATTTTTAAAAATCAAGCAAATAGATATTAATTAATTTTTTTTGTCAAATGTAAGATATTGAGCTTAACAATATTAATAAAATAAAGAAATGAAATGAATATGGATCCTTATTAGAGTTGACATAATTTAATAAAAATGAGAGCAATTTAGTATATCAAGGCTATATTTAAAATTTGAGCTTAAAAACCTGTAATATTAGTATGTTTTAGAAAAATGAATAAGCTAAAAATCACTTTTTCTATATAAAATGAAACATATTAATTTTTTTTTTATGAAAATGGATTTCAGTATAACAAAGTAAGTTATAAATTTTTTACCTAGACTTTTATCTTTTAACACACATATTTACTGTATATTTTTATTGTATGTTTGAAATTTATATGAAAATGTTCATTAATATATCTAAAAATTGTGATAACGTTCGTATTATTTATAAAAAATAAGAAATATTTGCAATAAATATTATTTGTGGTTTCAATTATCTAAGATAAAATCTTTTATAAAAAATGTTTATTGTTAAATTAAGTTAAATGATATAAATTTAAATAATTAAAAAAAGGCCCTTACCCTGAAGTCTGATCGAATCGAATTTCGAACTATACGAAAGTACGTCGGACCTGAATTTAGACCGCACGTCTTGAGCCAATTGTGCCTCAACCTTGAGCGCGCTCGGGATCGCCTGAAATCCTCTTTCCCCCTTTTTTGTGTCCCTACTCTGTCCTATCCAAACTATCCGTTTATGTTTGGGACAGGATAGGTATACAGAAAAAGGGACTGAGGATTACATCCCGCTCGGGATGGTGTAGACGATTGGCCAGGAATGGAGCATCTCATCCGTCGATAAGCTCACATCTCTGCCGTACGTTTGACTTCATTTGTGTACGGAACTCATGTTCTCTAAATGGCAGATTCTGATTGGTCAACTGCTCAACTCCGCTGGTGAATATCTTTAGTCGTTGATGAGCGTGGACGAGTTATGAGCGTCAGATTTAGCAGTCAATGTAGCCAAACTTTGACAGCTGAGATTCCATAACGTGTAGATGCATACGCAGGAGCATAATCATTTTTCTCTATACTTTTCGCATTCTGTTCTAGCTATTTGCCTTTCACTCTTCGTACAAGATCGTGGATTGAGTCCCTGATATTTAATAGCCTGGAACAATAGGGTTCAGTGTAGTTTACTACAGTGTGTTTCCATTTCGATCGTTCAGAAACAAGGCCTAATTTTTCTGAATCCCTGCCCCTTCTTGGTTTATGCGCTGCTAATGTATTCTCTTATTGGGCATTTGACAAAACACACGTCATCAATTTCAAATGGGATTTGCCCAGGGGACGCACGAGTAATTTGGATTTGGTTTTGAAAATGATGCCCATTTCTCTCTAGAATTCTCATCTTCCGTAAAACGACTGTTTTTGATGGGCAAATTTCAGAGGGAAATTCATCTTATTTTACGATTGATTCAGAAAGTTGATTGACCTAGCAACATTTGGTGTTCTTATTTTCTTTCCTTTGACTAATTTTTCTGCTTCGCTCATCTGATGTTTTCTCCGTACGATTGTACAAGAGCTCAAAAATAGACAAAGGAAGAGCTCAAATCAACAAGATCATTCGCCAGAGATCTAGGGTTTGTGGAAGCGCCAACTTCCAAAGAAGAAGCCTAATGCTTCATGTGTGAAAAAACACATAGATGAAAAATAAACGAAAAACGAGGGAGGGATGAGATTTTGTGATAGTAAAATAATGCCACGTGGTCGCCCGCGTATTCAACTTTATTGCATCCAGTCGATTAGCTTCGGGTCGCAAAACGGTTCACCCAATACGGCCCTAGAGACGGCGCTTCCCGGTAACGCAAGGTTTCTGTCACTTCTTTTCTCTATTCCTCTCTTTTATAATTGTCGTTACCAGGCCATTAATTATTGTTTGCTGCAATTTTTTGTGTTTGTTTTAAGATTTCAGGTGCAGTTTGGTGTTCATCCTGATCCTATGATTTATTCTTTGGCGTCCTGATATAGGTTTGTTTCCTTAGCTTAATTTACTCTTTCCTTTTTTTTTTCTTCCTCGAGTTAAATCTCAAAATGGGATCAGTTTGTGATTCTATTGCATTTCACATTCTTTTCGGATTTTTGGGTTAGTAGTCGACATTAACTGATATGGGTTGGATTTGCAATCTTTTTTTCATCTTTTTAATTTGGACGCACTGAACTTGTGATTTGGGAGATGTATTACCATCATTCGGCGTGAGTTGTTTTTGTGTGGTTAAAAGGCATGTAAATTGTTGTCGCCTGGAATCAGATTATTGTAACTAGGACTTGTGCAATTCCTCCTGTATTTTGAAGTAAACGCGTTGGGTTAGCGAATGGGAGAAGCTTTTCTTACGTCTTCTTTTTACCTTTTATTTTTGATACTTCCGAATTGAAGAGGTTGAGAACAGAGTACATGCTTGATGTTAACATTTCAATGTTAGTTGTAATGCTTCTCTATTGCTTTCTAAGGTTCATCGTACAAAACATGGCCTCATCTCTTTTCGTAGTTAATTCACCCAAATGTGATTCAAAGTCCTTTCTGTAACAGTTTAATTACAGAGTACACCCGTCGTAATTAGTTTCAACTACATCGTCAGACACACGCTCATATCTGTTTGTTACTTGCTCACTTTGTTGCATATCTACATCATTTCCTTGAGTCTCGAACGTTACTCTTCACTTACATCATTTTATTGTTTCGTATTTTTTTTTTTAATTGTTTGCTTGTTTTATACTTATTTCTTTTTTACTTTTGTCTATTTATTTATTTATTTACTTACTTTATCTTTATTTTTATTTATTTATTTATTTATTTTATTTTCTGTTTATTTTTATGTATATTTTTATGTATATTTTCATTTTTTTCATTTATGAAGACATTTGTTTATGTTTTTTTAACTGTTTTCAAAAATCTTTTTTAAATAGGTCTGTCGAAAGCAATCTCTCTACTAATTAAAAATAAGGCTACGTATTTTTGAACTTCTTCAAACCTCACGTCTCAGCGGGATCTTTATTGGATTGTTGTTGTTTTACATTTTGACTTATTATTATCTTTTTCTTCTGTGTTTATCTATAGTGATCTGCTGCTTGTATTTTTGTTCCCAAGTATGTTAGAGCTAAAAGGTAGTACTTTTCTTTATCACATTAACCTCGTATGAAAATGCTCTTATTTATGTCAGTGAATGGGTTATGGCTGATTCATTACCATTATCTGGCGATAAAAGGGAGAGCAAGCTATGGAAAGGGATATTTGCTGTGGTTGGAATAATGAGCACTCTTGTTATCTATGGTGTTCTACAGGTAATTTAGCTACAGTTACAAACTTATATTGGGTAACATTTTTTCGTTTGTGTATGGTAAAATCAATTATTGCACACTGGTTAATAAACATATTATGGAAACTACAAGATATTTCTTGAGATAAATTACATACTTGCATATAATTGCAACAATTACATACTCACATTACATACTCGTGTGACATATGCAGCATAGTTCTGCATGACGTGTGTGGGCACGAATGTATATATGTTTCTGTCTAAAAGCAACAAGCAAGACTGATTAGGGAGGTTCCATTTATCATTTGAATATAAGATCAAGTATTTTGGTGCTTAATTATAAAGGAAACTGTGCTGGAGGTGGACTAATGTTAGCACCCTTCCTAGTGACCAGCCTCTTAGTACTAATACACAGCTCACTAAGTCCATCCAAACCTACATCCGTAGGGGTAAGAAGGGGAAGGGGACACATGCCACATAGACAGGTTGTTATGAGTTAGTTATGGAGAGAGATTGTGTATGGGTGGGGTACGGGGAATATAGAGAGAGAGCTGTATAGTGAGAAGATTCATTCTACTTCTGGAAAATATAGCTATTGTATTGGCCTGGAAACTATTTTTCCAGGAGGTATTCCATTGCTGTACCTACTGATTAAGTAAATAATACAATCTCTATTGCTATACCCTATCAACTAATCTTGTATTTTTTTTGGATCAGAGTTTTAACCTCAGTCAGTATAAATGCCTTCAGCTGACTTGTCATCTTGTTTTTGGGTGGTAATGGAAGACTAGTTGTTAATACATGAGGAGAATAGTGATTTTGCTTTTAGCTTCTCTTTGTTGTGAGAACACATTTCTATGCATCTAATACTCGTGTATGTGATAATTAATATGCTGTTTTCTTTTCTTTTTGTGATTTTATTGTTTTATACTACTCATAGCTTGAATATTTTAAGGAAGAGTTCACTTGCAATTCTTTATTTTGTAGGAAAAGATAATGAGAGTGCCATATGGAGCTAACAAAGAATACTTTAAGTTCTCCTTATTTCTAGTTTTCTGCAACCGCATCACAACATCTGTTGTCTCTGCTGTTGTTCTATTGGTAAGAAATATTGTTGATCAATTTATGTTTGATGCTCTATTTTTCTATTTAAGTTGGTCATTGTCACTGTCTGGACTAGGAATGTTAGGTGAGATATATAGTACACCTGCCATTTAAAGGAGAGGGAAAGCTGTGGATATGACATAAGGCAAAACTTATTTGAGAAAAGTTTTCTGTACCTTTTAGGTAAGGAGAAAGGCGTTGGATCCTGTTGCTCCAGTTTACAAGTACTGTGTCATTTCATTATCAAACATTCTGACCACAACGTGTCAGTATGAGGTAAGTTTCCTTTTCAAGGTGATGCCTAAAAGATATATGGAAAATCTCCTTATCATGAACAAGTTTTCTGAAAAATTAATTTAAGCTAGAAGTTGTCATGCTTATCCTATTCCCATGGTCAACATTATTCTATGTTGATAATACAGATCCAGTTACAATATGTGCCGTTTGCAGGCTCTTAAATATGTCAGTTTTCCGGTTCAGACTCTTGCAAAGTGCGCCAAAATGATTCCGGTCATGGTAAGTTTGATTAGCTATAAATCATTGCGGAACTTTTCATTCAAATTCTTAGACAACAACAGTTCTTTGATCCTGTTTTTCACTTGTAATAGGTAATTGATATTTGTGATCTTGCCTCTTGTTATTTCAACTTCTTCTATAAATCTTAACTTCAGACAAAAGTGCAATTTGCATTATCTGTTCCTGCTCATGACAATGTTCCTTATCATCATAAAATAAACCAGTCCACTTGAATAATTTTGCACATATTAAGTGATCAAGTGTTATCTGTTTAATGAAAGAGATTCTTAAGTCATTAGACCACATTGTGCCTGTAACCTATTTCACATGCTTGGGTAATTAACATCACTGTTTGATTGTTTGGATAGATAAGTTCCACAACCACTTGTGGTTTGTCACATGCATGAATGTTTGATATGGTTTGTCAATGTAAGTAGTTTAAGCAAGGATTTAGGAGTTTGTTGCACATAGTCATGGCCTACTAAGATTTCCCCCTTTTATGGTTATCATTAGAAAATCTTCTTGCTGAATGGCATTACAGTCGTCTTAATACACTCAACTCATTGAACAACATGAAAAGTACTGATGCAGTAAGTAGTAAAAGATAATTTTGGTTTTGTAATAAGTTTTGATCGTTTAGGCTTTCAATAACAATTGTTCCATTTGGCCTGCAATTTGATCATCAGCTTAGCATTTAGTTTACAACTTGCTCATTTGGGTTTGGATTGTTTTGGCAGATCTGGGGAACTGTCATCATGCAAAAGAAGTACAAGGGAATGGACTACCTGATAGCTTTCCTGGTGACCCTAGGTTGTTCAATTTTCATTCTGTTTCCGGTAATTATGGTGATCTGTTATCCAGCTCTGTAACATCATTCTAGCATCTACTTATTAGTCTATATCCCTTTAGGAGTGGTGACATCATCAACTGGTTATCAACTTTATTTATTTTCTTTTAATTTTATCCACTACATATGTGGTTTTGTCTACTAAACTAAGTCTAACTTCGTTATTTGGTGCAGGCTGGTACTGATGTCAGTCCATACAGTAGAGGAAGAGAAAACACTGTTTGGGGAGTTTCTCTGATGCTTGGTTATCTTGGGTATCAATAGAAACTTATTACTTTTTATCATACGTTAACAGAGTGTTTGCTAATGATGACATAAATTGGATGAGTTGAATAAGACCTATAATAGTAGGCACCATTATATAAAACTACGTGAAATATCTCCTTGTGTCACTGCTTATTGTAGGAAATATGAATATAGTTCATTTTTATTTTTCACAACTTTTTTAAAACTAGTTTATTGTTTGGATAGGGAAATGTTGAATTGAGCAGTATTTAGTATTCAAGAGAATACTGAATACTCTTTTTAAGTTGTTAAATTCTAATTTCTGATGAGAGTGGTCATAATGTTGTGCTGGCATTAAAGTTCTTGTTTATGCATTTAACAGATTTGATGGCTTCACAAGCACATTCCAGGATAAACTATTTAAGGGTTACAATATGGAAATACACACACAGATTTTTTACACAACAATGTGTTCTTGTATTCTGAGCTTTGCAGGTGAGGGTCTGATCTATCCCAATCTCTTTCTCTTAAAGTTGTCACTGATCTTAGATTTATCGGCTGCTTTGTTTAGTTTAGATGGACTGGCGGTAATTTACGTTCGTAGTTACAGGTCCCTTGGAAATGTTTTTTTCCAATTTGCAAAAGCAACCACATTTTCTATAATTTCGTGATTTTACATAGATGCTAGGATTATTCTTATGACACTCAAAATTTTACAGCCTGGAGTTGGAATGTTCACTACGATCTATCAATGCTCCTATTGAGCAAAGTAAGAACTACGTGTCCAATGAAGTAGATACCAGTAATAGCATTTGCAAACATTAAAATTTTCATTGTCTTGCTGTTTAAGATAAAGAAGTTTTGTGTCATTGGTTGTTGACTGAATTGTTTAACTCCGTTTCGTTCATTGTAGGCCTTATTTTGCAAGCACATTTAACCCCAGCATTAGACTTTGTTTATCGGCATCATGACTGTCTATTTGACATAGCGTTGCTTTCTACTGTAAGCCATCTGCTCTTGACTTGAGTGACATAAACCAAACATTATTTTCTTTCTTTTTTTTTTTTTCTGTTTTCCCTTTTTTTTTTCAGTTATAGTCCATGATCTTGATGGATAAAATTCTATGCAACATCTGAGGAATGATAATTGTTCCGTACAGGTAGCAACTGCTAGTCAATTTTTCATTTCTTACACAATCCGCACATTTGGTGCTCTCACATTTGCTGCCATAATGACTACAAGACAGGTAAAAATATAATAATCTCTTAAAGAACTGATAATCATCCTCTTCAAACTCCTCCCTTTCCTATCCTGCTTTTGTCAATATTTTACCTTTTCTTATTCTTTTTTCATTCAAGTTGGTGAGCATCATGCTGTCATGCCTTTGGTTTGCTCATCCTCTTAGCTGGGAACAATGGATTGGAGCTGTATGTTTTCTGATCTCCATATGTTGATGTTATTAGAATTTCTCCTTTGAGATGTTCTTTTATTATTATTCTTCAATTTAAACTCCTCCACGTTGCCATACCTTTAACAGGTTGTCGTCTTTGGTTCTCTATATGCCAAGAACTTACTCAGAGCTACACCTCCAAAGCCCCCGACATCAGATCAGGCATGAAATGGAGCTTCCATTCCCGTAAAGCAAAACCCTTGGTGTTTGTTTGATTATTTTATATTTTTTGGATTTTTACTGCCTCTAATTTTACAATGTGAGGCGGATATGGTTATCATAGAAAGATGCATAACTCAGTCTAGAATTTGTATGCAAGGCCCAAAGGGATGGTTTATACGAGCCTAGACAGCAAGACATGCCAATCACGAAAGCATCTCACCGAGATGCAGTTGATAGATTTTTGTTGGGAAACAAAGTCACGTGGCAATTTTTGTGTAGAGATTATTTATATTATTATTTTATACCAACAGGGTTTCCTGCCCCTTTTATGTTTGGGATGCATACATTGCCTCAGCCTGAATTCTTAAAGTAAAATATTAGCTGTAATAATTTTTCCTGTGGTGGATTCTAAAATTGATTATTTGTGATTGCTATAAAAAATGATAAGAGTGGATGTGGAGGTAGAAATTGATTTGCATTTGACCTTTGATATACTTTTTAATCATGAAATTAGAGGTATTGTCCTGGGAAGTAGTTAAATTAGGTGTTTTCAACATTTATGGCTTCTTTGACTAGTTGACTTGAAATCGGGGAATAAATCAATTACTTGTCTAGGTTTTAATAGTTTAAAGAACTTGGTATCCTCGTTTTCTCAAGTGTGACATCGCACTTCAAAATTTGCATCATAACTTGAAGAACATATATTTTTTAGGGAGAAGACATACGTTTAGTACTTGTTTGGACGAGCTTATATAAGTAGAGTTTTTTTAAGAAGAGCTTTTCTAGTTGATTGTTTGGATGTCAATTAAAAAAACAGCTTTTTAAAAAGAGCTTCATACAATAGACTGTTTGGCAGCATAAAAATAAAAAGCACTTTTATTAATTTTAACTATATTTTATTTTGTAATAAAATTATTTATACATATAAATAATATTTTAAGTATACCAAATAATATGCAAAGTAAAATATATTATATTTACGGTTACTTATTTCTTGGATAACCATCTTGTAGAAAATTTTAGATAACCATCTTGTAAGAAATTATTTAAAGAGATGTCTCATTTTCTTGTAGGAAATAAAATTAATATGAAAAATAAATATTAAAACATGTAAAAAAGTTAAATAATATTATAATCCCAAAATAAATATTCAAGCTGAGTAAATAGTTAAATACATAATAAAATATGCATTTTATCGTAATACAAGAAGATTTGCAATATGTTCCCTCGTATCATTCATCTCGTTATTTTGCGGCTCGTCTAAATGATTTCCTTCAACGTCTTCATTTTCATTGATTTCTTCATTTGTAGGAAGTAATTCATCATCTTTATCATAGGGATAAAACTCTTCATCCTTTTGAGTATTTAACCTTATAAAATTATGAATGGCCATTGAAGCAATTACAATTTTAACTTGCTTTAGAAAAGGAAAATTGAGCATTTGACGTAAAATTTTTCACCTATTTTTTCAAACGCCAAATGTTCGTTCAGAACTATATTGTTTACATGGGAAGTTCATTGAAGGATAGAGGAGAAGCCTCTGAAGTTTCAGAATCAGCTCATTTGCAATTATTGTCGTCCATCATACCCAGGTAATTATTAATTGTCATCTCCAATGTTTCTTTTATCATTCTTATATTAATATGCAGTTCTTTTTTCTGGACAGCCATGAAGGTGAAAGAATAACTCTAGTCCATCTTTTCAGTCTTGCTTTCAGATGTTTCTCTGCCATACTTCAGATGTTTCTCTGCCATACTTACACAGAAAGAAGCATCTCTATTATCTGGTAATCATTCTTCATTTATTTCGTATCC
>JAOSBL010000008.1:28731995-28743780 GCA_027568915.1 Erythroxylum roraimae
CGCCGCTGGGTCTCCTCCTCTCTCTTCGTCTTCTCCGATCTCTCTCTCGGTGCCTCCCTGTGAAGTCGCCGTCTCCTCCTCGCCTTCGACGTCTCCTCCAGTCCTCCTCCTTCAACCGCTGGTTCGCGTGGTTGGCGATCTCTTTCTCCCTTCGACAGTTCGACCTCAGCCCACTCCTTCTCCTTCGATCCTTTCCTTCCTCCTTGTCGTCTCTCTTCCTTCGACGCACCACACGACCACCTCAGCTCAGACGCACCACATGACCCGACGTCGACCCGAAGAGGCGAAGACCCTATTGTTTTGGGGTGTATGTGTTTTGATTTTTTTTTTCATTTTTCATGGCATTTTGAAAATTATTGATTCTGTGATTGTGTTGGTCGTTGGATGATGGTAGATTTGGGTTAAAATTTTTTTGTTGTTTGTTGTGAATATACGGTGTTGGATTTGGGTAAAAAATTGGATGTTGATTTCGACTGAGAATGGGAAATGGAAATGGATATTGAAGTTGAATTTGGATGATTTTTGTCATTTGTAAATGTTGAAGTTGAACTGAAATTGGAATTGAATTTTGCCATTTTAGAAGTGGATTGGAAATTTGAAATGGTGATTTACAGTATTGAATGATGGAAATTGGCTTGTGATTTACAGTATTGATATTGAATTGTTGGATTATTGATGAATGAAATTGAATTTGAGTTTGAGCAATTGAATTTGAGATTGAGTTTGAGAATTTGAAATGTTTAATTGTACATGTATTTTATTTAATGATAATTTGGTGCTTATGGTTAACCTTATGTTTTAAATTGTTGATGTTGATTAATTGGTTGTTAAAACTTAAAATTGAAAGTTGATAATCAAAATTAAATCAACATTTAAACCTAAATGTAAAATTGATAATCAAATGTGAAATTAATAATTAAATGTAACCTTGTAAAATTGATAATCAAAATTAGTAAAATTGAAAAAGCTTAAATCATTAATTGACATATTCTTAATATTTGTTAAATGGTAATTTATTTTTAATATTTGGGTATTGAATTTTGGTAAATAATTAGTTAAGTATAAAATTATGGAATTAGAAATTAATAATAATTTGATTATAGTTAATGATAGTATTTGCCTATTTGAGTATTAGTTTTAGCTAGGTAAATAATTAATTGACTATAAAAGTTAAAAGATGTTGAACTTTAATAGAATGGTAATGTATATGTGTAGGGTATCATAAATATTTTCGAAAAACTATTTGTTATCAAATTGTGATTTGTGAATATGTTGTATACTTGTAGATTCCAATTTATACTTTCAGTTATTAATGTCGATTAAGAATTATAAAAGCAACATATATATTTAAGAACGAAATATAAAATGGTGTGTATAATATTATGATTTGTTAGAAATAGAATTATGAATGTTTTGTGATAATTAAGATTGTATATATGTATGTAACTGTAATATTTTTGTTTCAGGCTTAACTTTTACTTGATTGCTTCTTCGTCATCAACTCTTTTTGTAATATTTATTGTTCTTTTTATCGGATGTTTTGAATTTTTTGATGTAATATTATTTATTAAAATGATGAAATTGTATTATTGTAATATTTTAAATATTTTGTATTATTCTTAATTTTATAATTTTTTGATGATGATTGTTTTTGTTTATATTAATTTTGGTTATTATTTATATGTAAAATATTTAAAAATTATTGTTATTTCATTTTAATTGTCATGATTATTTATTATTAAGATTTTTGAAAGTATTGTTGATGTAAACAGTAAACTAGTAAAATATACAGTACAACTGTACAATATACTAATATTGACTATTTGCAATTTTTAAAAATTTTAGGGAGTATTTCATAAATTTAAAAAATGATCCGAAATGATATCCTGTACCGATCGATACAGATACAGTTTTATTTTAGAACTCAATCCGACACCTACTCCAGTACGGTATCTATAACTTTGGTTTTAAGTTTTAGATTTTGAAAAATCAAATTACAAAAAAAGTTTTGTCCTGAATTCAGACCCGACCTGATTTTATAATATCTTAAAATAGAAAACAGTATTAAATTCTTGAAATTCCAAACGCGAGAGCCACGAATTGCAAATCCACCAACCTCACCCCTTTCTCTTCACCTATCATGCGTCTCGTTCTGTGAGATTGAGAATAGTAGATAGCAGCAACAAGTATGCAGTCTCGTCTGGCATCTCTAACTCGCACGCTTCGCCCATGCTCTTTCTCATCTTCCACTGCCGACCCCGCGAAGATCGACTTTCCCCGGACCTTAGCCGGTCTAAGGGCCAGATTAGCGGAGGAGTCTCCGACGCTGACCGAATTTTTTGACCACAGAGGCGGCTACTCAGTGGAAGTTGGCACCAAGAAAAAGCCCCTCCCAAAGCCCAAATGGATGAAAGAAGCGATCCCAGGTGGGGAAAAGTATGTACAGATCAAGAAGAAACTGAGGGAACTGAAGCTTCACACCGTCTGCGAAGAAGCCAAGTGTCCTAATTTGGGTGAGTGCTGGTCTGGTGGAGAAACTGGCACGGCCACCGCCACTATTATGATTTTGGGTGATACGTGTACCCGGGGTTGTAGGTAGGTGTACATTGTAATGAATTTTACAAACCCTACTACTTGTAATTGTTTGTTTGTTAAGTTTTATTTTGGCTTTCGTTTCTTTCTTCCGCTACAGGTTTTGTAATGTGAAGACATCACGTACTCCCCCGCCACCTGACCCGAATGAGCCTACCAATGTGGCGGAGGCAATAGCTTCGTGGGGTTTGGATTACGTGGTGATTACTAGTGTTGACCGTGATGACTTACCTGATCAGGGTAGTGCCCATTTCACAGAGACAGTTCAGAAGTTGAAGGCTTTGAAGCCAAACATGTTGATTGAGGCCTTGGGTATTGAATATTGCTGTTCTTGTTTTTAATGCAAATTCATTCATATGTTTCAATTTTCGTACTTAAGGACACTTTTAGGTCCCAGTTGATTTTTGTGTTAAATAATCTTACAGTGTAATCTACCCGGTTTCTGTCGTAAAGCTGTATAAAAAGTGATATTGCCTGGCATATATTGTTTATTTACTTTGTACTTCTTCTTGCACAAGTGAATAGTATATCATTATTCTTCAACATTGAATTATATATCATTCTGAGGAAGGCAAGGTAGCATATAGTTTCTTTTGTTGGGCCCTCCTTAATAAATAGCAGTGTTACATGTACTTGCACCGCACAGTTGTTGAATATGATTTGGAATAATGACTATTGGTAGCTTAAAGAAATTAATATGAAGAAAATTACAACTAACATAAGATCCTTTATGCAATATGCATATTCTTCACCAGATTAATGCTCTTACATCTATCAAATTGATGCTTATCTACCTTGAGAAATACTAGAGTTGCCTTTGTTCATCAATTTTTGATTTTGCATTTTTGGTTTGTATTTGTTCAGTTCCTGATTTTCGAGGAGATGCTAGCTGTGTAGAAAAAGTTGCAAAATCAGGATTAGATGTTTTTGCTCACAATATTGAGACAGTTGAAGGTCTTCAAAGTGTTGTCCGGGATCATCGTGCTAATTTTAAGCAATCTTTAGATGTTCTAATGATGGCCAAAGATCATGCTCCTTCTGGAACGCTTACCAAGACGTCAATAATGTTAGGCTGTGGGGAGACACCTGATCAAATTATAAAAACCATGGAGAAGGTGAGAGCAGCTGGTGTAGATGTGATGACATTTGGTCAATATATGAGACCGTCAAAGCGGCACATGCCAGTATCTGAGTACATCACACCTGAGGCTTTTGAAAAGTATAGAACTCTTGGCATGGACATGGTACGATTTGACCTTTAATATAGCTGGCATTTCATGGACGTGTCTTTGCATTGCTTGTTTGCTCTAGCATATATAAGTACATCAACTTCTACCTGCTTATTTGTTATGGTACGATTTGACCTTTAATACAGCTGACATTTCATGGACGTGTCTTTGCATTGCTTGTTTGCTCTAACATATATAAGTACATCAACTTCTACCTGTTTGGTTGTTATTTGTGTCTTTGTATTCCTTTAGGCAACGATCTAATGGGTGAGAATTTGACTACTGAATTATTACATTAGGCTGATTGCATGAGTCTTATATACTTTTTGTACGTAATTTTTGAACTCCAACTATTTTGTTACTCTGTGATACTTTGAATTAAGTATTCAAGTTATGTATTGGTTGCAGTTCCGCAATTTACATTCATTACAAAATTTCTTATAGAATACAAATTGGTGTTCACTTTTAGTCTCCTCAAAATTCCTTTCTGTTGCCAGTTGTTATGGTTTGTGTCAGTTGCTGGAGGCAAGCATCTTAATAAAAATTCAGCATTGGTTTTTACTAGTGACATTTGAACTAAGGAATGGAATGCTTACATTACATGCCCTCCGTTGTTCCTGGATGCACAGGGGTTTCGATATGTGGCATCAGGTCCAATGGTTAGATCATCATACAAGGCAGGCGAATTTTATATCAAATCTATGATAGAATCAGATCGAGCTGCATCTTTGCAATCTCCGTTGTCTTGATGAATTCGTTATTGTATTCTCTTCATAAATGATTTAAGCACAAGCCTCAATTGCTTGAGTACATGCCTGGAATTGATAGAAGATTAGGAGGGCAACCAAATTCAGCCTATGTGCAGAGTTAACTTTTGAGATCACGAACTAATGTTGATCATGTCAATTCAAGCAGTTGTAACCATTGTTCGTCAAATTTATTGTGGTAAATATCTGTTGTTTTTCACTGAGATGTGTGGTTCTTGTCCATTACTGAATCATGATACACCCAAATTATTCCTTTTACACAACATGTAAGGTGGCATTTGAATTTACCATGCTCAGTTGCATAGGTTTCGTTGAATACCAAATGATAGTTTTTGTGTATGCGTAGTATGTACTATGTAATACTTATCTGGGGGGTGCTTGGTTAAGGGGTATGTAAATAAATTAATGGGAATGGTAATGATTGGTTAGTTATTATGATTGATTGAATAGTTTTTTCATACCCAAGTTTTAAGTAATGGTCCATACCCTCCATGTGTGGGAGGAATGGGTTTGATTCCTACCAACAATAATAATTTTTTAATTTTTTAATTAAATATAATTAAAATGTAATTAATTAAAATATAATTAATTAATTGATTGATTGATTGATTAAGATAAAATCTAATTAATTAATTAATATTAATAATTAATCAAGATAAAATTTAATTAAAAATCTAATTAATTAAACTATAATTAATTAAATGATTAATTAAAATATAATTAATTAAATGTAATTATATAATTAAAATATAATTAATTAATTAGTTAATTACAATGTAATTCATTAATTAATTAAAATATAACATCATTTGCATTATCAGAAGAATGTAAATTATATTAAACTATATTACTTGATTTTATTATAACAATGGAATGGTGAATATTATAGTTGTATCGATGAATTGCACAATATTTTAGATAATTAAACTATATTTTGAAGATATTATGTAACTAATGATATGTTGATGTGAGAAAATACTATAATATTTTTTTTTCAAGAGCTATTGGAAAGAAAAAATTGAATATACTTAATTTTAAACATTCTGTCATTATAATTAGGGTGCATAAATTAAAAATAATCATTTAAAATATATTTAAAATTTGATATAAAACAAATTTTTATTTTTCAATATTTTTAACAAACCAACCACCATCAATTGTAATGGTAATTATTCCTTCATTTTAACCAACCATCATAATTATAATGACTATATCCATTCCTATTTCTCACTATATTTATTCCCATTCCCATTCTTATTGCCCTCTGTGAACCAAGCGCCTCCGTGATTTAGCAATGGATAGGCCGAGTATTAATAACGCCTTCATTATGTAAAGTTCCCAATTTCATCCTTCATTATGTAGGCTGACTAATGATATCCATAAAGCATGGAAGCACCCTCACTGGAATGGCTCACTATGACCAACATGTGAGGCTAATATTAAATTTAAATTTAATCTATTTCTTAACGTATGAAAATTTATTCTTAAATTAATGAATTCAATTCATTGTTTAACATATCAAATTTTATTTTTAATTAATTAATTTAATTCTTAAATGGATGTTGGTTTATTTTATCTTTTAATGCCAATGTTATTAGCATTTGGAATTTAGTTTTTCGCAACCAAACAAAATTTGGTTAAGTATATTCGTCCTAACAAAAATTTGGTTGAAAGCATTCGCTTGCGTTAAGGCTTTATCTTATAAAACGCGTAATTGGATCACAACATATCAAACAATCAATCACATTAATAAAAGAATTAAATCATGTCAAAGTATTGACATTAGGTTGATCTAACCAAAATACTAACTGGATGTTTAGTTTCACATAATCAAATATGAAATCAAACATACCTTGAAAGAAAAACAAATAGAAAACAACTTAATAATTATAAATCTCCTTGAATGTCTTCTATCGAATGTTCTCTCAATGTAGAAACTTGATCTTATATTCTGAAGGATCTTTTGATGAAATCATCGTGTTTCCTGCTTCTTTGGACCAAAATTGCACTTAGAGAACGACTGCATGCCTAGAAGTCACACCCCAAAAGTCTCCCCTTCTTTTATGCCCACGAAATGTCACTTTTATATTGAATTCTAGATTTTTGAGTTATGCACGGTCGTGTCCACCGGCGTGCGTGCACACTACCGTGCATAATTGGAAAACGCTAGGTATAGCAAAAGTGTATGGGCATGCAGAAGTACATAGTCGTGCACTCTTTCGAATTGTTGTTTTTCTTATTAAAGCCACGTTTTTGCTTGAATTCCTCTCCTTTACATCCATAAAGTTGATTATCACTTGTAAACACACTTGAAGCATATTAAGTACCAAATATAGAATAAAAGTATCAAATATCAAGCAAAATACATCAAATATGTGTGTCAAAATATAATCAAATATTCATCTATCAAACATCCTATCGTGTCGTTCGAGCTTTAAAATTTATAAGCCCTCAAATACCGCAAGCGCACGGGTCGCAACTGTAGTATAAGAGTTGTCGATCACACGAGGAGAGGGATTAATCTAATCCTAAAAATCTAAGGCTGAAAAGATATGAAACTAAAAATAAATAAGCAACGGGAAGTAAACACAAGAATTGAATTCATCAAATTAAATCAGAAATTAAACATGAATGAATTAATAATTGAGTAACAAGCACACACGATGGAAATCAACCAAGAATTTACTAAGTTATGAGAAAGGAAATTTTACCTATCATTAATGCTAACCTAGCTGATTATGTGTTAATGGGGTGTCAGTTTTAGACGATCTCAGGGCTGATTACTCTCTCTCTCGAGTTATAAACATTAACCTTAATTTATAAACCCTAATTGGATTATGAAATTTGTAATCTCTCAACTAACAAATTATCCAAAATCCTAATTAGATCTAAGGCACTCTAATAAACTATCAGAATATCACACGGGATCTCTTTCCGCACAATTACTAATATGATTTGTCACGGTTTCCATTAAATTGCATAATTCTCATTAATCCGATTTAATAGTTTTTCATTAAATTCACCCTCTCAGTTTTTTATCGAATTATACAAGGACGCAATCAAATCACGACATTCATCTATTAAACACAATCAATTAAATTATCATTAAATCAAAATAAAATCCCAAAGAAGAGTTAGAACATCTTCCACATTCTACCATTTATCATCATACAATCCATCCCAACTTTATACATGAATAAAATTGAAACGAAAAGGAAATAGAAACTTAGAATCGACAATCTGGGAAGGCAGCAGCGTTAGGAAAAGCATGTTAAGATCGCTTCCTCCTCCTCTTTCTTCCTCTTCCTCCTCTCTTTCTCTTCCTTTTTCTCTCTTAGGGTTTCCAAAAGTGGCTGCACGAAAAGCTCTTTTGTTTTCTCTATTCTTATTCTTTAAATAGTCTCTTATATTTTTTGAGTAACCCTAGGGCTTTTTTGTGGTACGAAAGGTCCAAAAAGTCCCTAGAAATGTGAAGTTCTTAAGTGTCTGCGCGTCTGCTTGACATAGGCCACTATCGTGGCCCTGTAAGCCACTATCGTGGCTCACATCTAAGCCTTCTGTCACGATCGTGGCATGCAGGCCATGATTGTGGGCCATTCCTGGAGCTTCTGTCATGACCGTAGTCTATTATTTCAGCCTGAATGTCTTTTGGAACTCCTCGGTTCTTCGATATTGACCCTGAAACACTAGTAAACACATTAAGGTGCCTCAAAAACATAATATTTAAGCTCAAAATCTTGTATTAACCCTTAAAACACTTAAAACACAAATAATTAACAAACTAACACAATTCAAACCTAAACAAATACTAAAAGATTAAATTAACGGCTAAACACAAATCAAATTATGCCTAAAACACGATGCAATTTACATTTATCAGATCCCCACACTTAAGTTTTTATTTGTCCTCAAGCAAACGATAATCAAAATTATAAAATTTACAACATCAATCCATCATCAATCTCAACCTGTCCATTTATACTATACGTCATCATATCCTATTAAGTCAAATTGACACACAATTAGAGTCAAGTTGTCCTAAAATTAACTTCCTAAGCAATATTAATAGTAATCATATCAACAATCGCATTAAAATCAAAAGCATATCTCTTTACACCCTCACCAAGATTTCACTCAATGCACTCAAGTGTTTGGGGTAAAAAGTATTAAAACTCTCAATCAATGCATAATATGACTCTTACCATAGGCTTGCAATAAAATCACATCTCCACCATTTATGTAAAAACTAGAAATAAAAATCAAAAAGTCTTTTGTGTTGATTGTAATAGGGCTCAGCTGTGACATGAATGGAATAATAAAATGGTTAAAAGTGAAGGAAATTTACTTAAAAAAACATTAAAAGACTTGGGTTACATAACACATAGGTCCTTTCAATGTAACTCTATTAGTACCATAAATTTATTCTTTTTTTGTTCTTTTTTATGAATTTTTTTCAAACTATTCTATTAGTACCACAATTCAAGAAATAATAGACCTTTCACAAATTTCAAGTATTAACAAGTAAATAAAGTAAACAACCTTCAAGGTTCAAATTAATAAATAGGTCTTCAAAGAAAAATCAGATTAAGTTTATATGTGGGTTTAATCAACGAAAAAGGCTAAGGTTTAACTTGGTTATTCCTAAAGGTAAAATTTTTAGGTGTGGTATCAAAGAAAAATGCTAAAGCAAGTTATTGAATCTAAGTGCCTTCGTCATATTAGTGCTTCTAATTTGATAAATAGGGTCTCAATATGTATAATAAAGCAAGTTCTAGAATTATGCTACTATGCAATGATAATGATCAAGATGTTTGATGTGCGTAAATTTTAATAAATACCCTCGATAATCTGCAAGTGCACGGTTCGTAGTACCGAAGGTGTCGATCCTACGAGGAAGGATAATCTAATCCTAAAATCTAAGGCCAAAATAAATCGAGGAAATTCAAAATATAATGAAACTAAAATGAGAATTCAATTCAATCAATCAAATCAAATTAAGAATCAATCACGAAAATATTAATAATTCAACAATTGCAACACACACCCTAAAATCAACCTAAGAGAATTACAATTGAGAGAAAGGGAATTTTAACTAACCTTAACGCTAACCTAATTGATTATGAATTACTGAATTATTGGTTCTAGACGATCCTAGGGATGATTACTCTCTCTCGAGTTATAACCATTAACCCTAAATTATAAACCCTAATCAAATTATGGAAATTGCAATCTCTCGATTAACAATCTATCTAAAATCCTAATTAGATTTTAAATTGTCTAATAAACTATTGGGAACCTATGCAAGATCTCTCTTCGATTTGATTTAATTCTTGTTCTATTAAATCACCTAACTCTCGTTAGCCCAATTTAATTATTTTTCATTCGATTCACCCTCTCAGTTTATTATCGAATTATGCAATCACAGATTTTAATCACAATAAATCCAATAAACATAAAACAATCAGATTTCATTAAATCAAGAATAAAAATCAAAAGGTGAGTTTAAAACATCCTCAACATTTAGATCCTATCATCAACTATTCAATCCAATTCCATACAATGATAAAAATAAAAATAAATAGGAAATACATTCAAAATGGAGGATGGGAGGCAATGACGTTGGGAAACCTCCTAATCTGGAAATCACGTCAAGTCAGCTTCTTCTCCACTTCTCTCTTCCTTCTTCTCTTTCTCAATCTCTCAATGGATTCTCTCTAGGGTTTCTTCAAGGTGGCTGATGTCAAAAGCTCCCTTTTCCTCTTTTTCTTATTCTTTAAATATCTTTTGTATTCTGAGCAGCCTTAGGGTTGCCAACTCCAGTGCTTTTGTCACGATCGTTGCCTGTTGTACCATAATCGTGGGTCATTGTTTCGGCTCGAATGTCTCCGAAACTTCTCCATTCATTAATATTGACCCTGAAACACTAACAAACACATCAAGGTACCTTAAAAACATAATATTTAAGCTCAAAGACTTATACTAACCCATAAAAACACTTAAACACCAATAATTAACAAACTAATCCAATTCCAACCTAAACGTATACTAAACGATTGAATTAATAATTAGATACATATTAAAATAAACCCTAAAACATGATGTAATTACACTTATCAACATCCCCACACTTAAACAAATAATAAAGCAAACACACAAAAATCACAAAGCACACAATGCAATAATGAGACAATGACTTTAACTTCATCAAATAAATTTAACTTTAAACACAATCATTTAAGTTATTTTAAATAATTAACATGCAAAATCCACATCTAGGGGCTTTGGTCTAAATATACATATTAATCAAAACTCAAATGTCAAGTTACTCACCCTTTTCAATTGTACACACACATTAACAATTCTTTAGTCATTCAAACTTTGTAACTACTCCTAAGCATGTTTTCATGAAAAGTCAAGCTATTTACAAGGTCGGTAGGTTTTATTAGAAACACTTTTTTTTATTGAACATAGACCTAGTCTTTTACTCGGAGGCAAACAATGGTGATAAATGTCGATCCGGTTACTCCAGTAAGTCATGTTTTTTTATGAAGTTGCTTAGTTGAAACGTCATTATAGTCTTTTGATGCGGAGGCACACATTTGTGATGCGTGTCGATCCGATTACTCAGCTACATCACGTTCTCAACTAGCTACTAGCTCTATTCATAACCTGAAGGCCAGCGGAGTAATCATTTACTTAAAATTAACCAACATTATTTTATTTTATTTATTGCCTAGCTTATTTCTTAAGCTACTCGTTTTCATGAAAAAAAAAATACCAGCAGAGCTACTTAGTCGAAGGACCTAAAATTATGAATGAATGTGACAATTTAAAGGATGACAAACTCACACTGAATTCTAATTAACTTGCATACTTAGCCAAAGAACCCACTAATTTTGAGAGCTAATTACTTTTTATAGCCTAACAAACTTTGTTCAAAATTAAATCAATTTCAATCCATCTAAGCCATTGACACAATTCATAAAATGCAACCTAACAAACTATTATAAAATATGCAAAATTCACATTCAATGCAAAACACATAATGTAACATCCCACCCCCGATGAGAAGGGCAGAATGGTAAATTGGAAAGGGCTAAGAGTGTTTAGAATTGTTTTAAAATCTGTATGCATAACCTTACATGTGAACAGTGAAAATTGCACATAAAAATGACTGTACATGCATTCGTGACATTT
>JAOSBL010000008.1:28769572-28781666 GCA_027568915.1 Erythroxylum roraimae
GAATTTGTGTACAAATGATTAGGTCCAACTGTAAAGTCAACAGACTGTAATAATTTGTAATTATGAAAAGGGCCCCGATGGCCATTGTATTTACCGGTGATTGTTTATGATCATAATTGTTCCGCATAGTGTATGTTTGTGTTTCAAAAAAAAATTTATACCGCGCTTTCACTAAGTGATGTAGCACGCCACCCTCGCGGGGCACGGACTCGAATATCACCATAGATGTCGGGTTCGGGTCACGCGGGAGTGGGGCGTTACATATAACCCTCCCCACACTTGAACAACACATCGTCCTCAATGCGAGAAGGAGGCAAACAAACACGTATAGCAAAAAGAAACATAAATTAAAGTAAAACAAGAATAAAATAAGGACTAAATTTAAAAAGAAAAGGGTTAGAAACAAAGCCTCACGGTGATGGAGGCGGGGATGGTGTTGGAGGTGGCAGTTGGACGCCTTGAGCCTCAAAGTAACTATGGATACGACGTACATCCTGACTCTGACATCGTTGAGCTCGGGCCATCTCCTTCATTCTTCTAGAGTTCTCCGCAAGTGTATCTGTAATTACCTTAGTGTTCGCGGAGATTGTATCAAGCACTTTCTTCCAGCTCGGTTCTTCTATTTCTTCTTCCTCCTCGTACTCCTTGCTGGTCGAATCCTCTTCTTATTGTTACTGAGCACTTGAACTCGATTGATTGGTCTTGACCTTGACGTGTCTTGGCACTAATATCCGGAAGTTCCATATTATGGGACTTTAGGATTTTAGCTCGCCATAGACGATGATGGTTCATAAATTCAGGACGTTAGACTATAAGTCCATTGTACTCAACTCCATAGTAATCAGCTATGGCCAAAACCAAGAAACTCATTCCTAAGTTATTGCTCCTCTTACATTGAGTAGCAATAATTGCGTTAAAGATGTGGGTGGTTGTGCAAACTGGGATGCTGTGGTCCATGCACCACAACATGAAAAGTTCCTTCGTTGAATACTTGTTGGCTTACCAAGAAACTCATTCCTAAGTTATTGCTCCTCTTACATTGAGTAGCAATAATTGCGTTAAAGATGTGGGTGGTTGTGCAAACTGGGATGCTGTGGTCCATGCACCACAACATGAAAAGTTCCTTCGTTGAATACTTGTTGGCTTCCGTTTTTTCAAAAACAGTTTGACATGTGAATTTGTGTAGTAACAAGTGTTTGTGGCTCCTGATGATGTTATTATGTGCATTATTAGTGTCGAAATGCTCTAACCTTGTTAGTTCAATCCAGTAGGGGGTGAAGTGGAAATCATCGTGTTGATCCACTATGGACGACCTAGGGAAACCATAAATTTCATACAAAGTCTCATAATTAAGCTCATAAGGTTGTCCTCGTAACCTAAACCACAATTCCTTAGGTTTATTAGGTTTGAAATGAAGGGATGTAAAGAATTATAAGGTAAGTTCTTCGTAAACTAGGTATTGAAACTGAATAAACTATCCCCAATGAATTCTCTCTGCTAAATTTTCGACCTTGTTTCTCAATTTTAGTCTATCCAAAGTCTCAAAATGAAAATACTTTGGAACCATAATTTACTTATTGCGAAAAGAATGAAAGCAGGTACCTTCCTCATCTGAGAAGATCGGGAAAGGGGCTCTGTAGTCAGCTACCCTGTTCCTTTTTCCTCGTCCCAAGACTTGGTTTCGTCCCGATGATTGATCATGCTTTGCTGACTGCTTAATACGTGACATACTGGCTTTCAAGTAGGTAGAAGACGGAAGAGATTGGAGGTTTAAAATATGGTTAGAAAGAAGTGAGTGTTTGGAGGTTCTAAACTTAGAGAGATAAAGTTAAAATGAAAGTGAGTGAAAAAGTGAAGTAAGAAATGAATATATAGGTGAATAGAGGGTAAAATGGTAAAAAATGAAGCTGAAATTCGTGTGTCCCTTTTTACCTTGTCGCAGGCCACGATCGTGGCCTTTAATATTTCCACCAGTTTCTGATTTATTTTCTTCTTTCATCCTTCTACACTTCTTGAATTCACTTCTTAACTCATTATAGCTCTTTCACCTCTCTTTTTATTACTTCCTCGATCATCAAATTCATGTCGAAGTCTTATGCCTTCCCGATTTTATTTGGAAACGAAATAACCTAGCTATGGAATTCAATTATCTAAAAATCAAAGGAAATAACATCTAATTAACAATCCATGGATTGCCTCCCATGCAACACTTCTTTTAACGTCAGTAGCTCGAAGCTCTTCTTGTGCTCAAGATAGTTAAAATGAATAGTAGAATGGTAGCACTGATCAGATTGAATCATCTTATACTTTCTTATGCATTTCAATGTCTTTTCAATCCTATTATTGTGTTTAAATTCTCAATTTATGTTCATCTTATGTTTACATATAGATTTGAGGAGTGAACACAAATAAATGGTAAAAGGAAGAAGTTCGACAAAGTTGGAGAGCCATCCATAGAGGAGAAATGATCAAGGGAATTTAGAGGAGAATCGAAGAAAACTCGGGAAGTAACTCAGGGCCACGATCGTGATAGAAGCTTGATCACAAGGCCACAACGACAGAAGCTTGAGCACAGGGCCACGATCGTGCACTAAAGTCCACTATCGTGGCCTCCGCATAGACAGATGCGGACATCCTTTTGAACTTAAGTTTTTTTAGGGGCTTTTTGGACTTTTGAGGCAGAGAAAGATCCTAGGTTTTACCCTAATGGAACATAGTACATAAAAAAAGAGAGGAGGACCTAGAGGGAGGGACACAATCTGCTACTTTTGGTAAACTTCAAGAAGAGAGAAGAAGAAGAGAGAAAGAAAGGAGTAGAGAAGTTTTTGTTATTTTCTTTATGCTTAGCTAGTTTATTTCATTTTTAATGCTTTATCTTCATATGTCTTAATCTATTCATTCTATTAGTTTAGAGCTTTCTTAGTGTTAATCATGCTTTACATATGTTAGAATATTTAGAATGAATGTTTGATGGATTTTGTAGTTGAAACTCATGAATTTTGTAATAAACCTTTGTGTTATATCAATTGATGTTTATTCTTTCAATTTCCCAGTTTTAGTTATTTATGTGTTTTTGCATATTTGAATTTATTGGGTATTTTAATGTTTAATGATTACATTATGGGTTTTGTTTATTTAATATCAATTGTGCTTGATATGATCATGTGTGGCTAGACTACTTAGGAGTTTGGAGATATTATAAGGATGAAGGGGTGTAAATTGTGAGAATAGAGTTGGACTTATCTTGAATTGGTACTTGTAGGTCTAGGTTGGTTTGGGATTTAGGATAAATGTCATGAATTAGGAATTACTTGTAGGTTTGATCACCCTTTAGGTAATTTTCTAATTTGAAGGCTAGGGTTGAGCATGTGATATGTAATAGTCCATAGTGATTCCCAGAAGTAGCAATAGGTTAGTTGAATTTGTCAGGATACTTAATCAACTAATTTAGGATCCCATACCTTTAGATTACACCTTCCGAGCTTATAAGTAGGTGGCCTAAGTTAATTGTTTCTTAGTACCTAATGCATCTTCGTTATTGAACTTAGAGAGCCTATTCTAGGTTATAGATTGGGGCATTTCTAGAGCTTAACAGTATTGCCTATTTTAAATAAATTAAGGGTTACAGAGCTTTATCGAGTCTATAGGCTAACATCATGATAAGAGTACCTTTTATTTTGATTCAAGGATCAATGAACATCCCGAAATCCCAAAGATATCTCCAGCCCACTTTTTTTACCATTGTTATTAGACTTTTCTAAAGTTGCTTTGTGCTTGTCTTTTTTATTACATTCATTGCATATTAGTTGTCTTGTCTTCATCAGTTCAGGGTGTTTTGTTTTCTTTTGTTACAACATTTGAAATAGTATTGGCATCCAAGCTCTCTATGGTTCGACCCTAGCTCACCACTTACTGCATAGTTTGGTAGTTAGGATTTATTATTTGGTAGTTAACGACAGGCTATCAAATTTTTGGAGCCGTTGTCGAGGAGTTGGTGTGTGTTAATTGTTGTTTCTTGTGTCATTTTTATTTTTGTTATTACTGATCTTTTTCATTCTTCCGTCGGTTTGCATGTCTAACAATTCTTAAAACACATTTGTTTGTGTAAATTTGCTAAGGAAAGCAGAAGTTCATTACTTTCTCCACTTAACCCTTTCTTTTTTTATCTTATTATAGGTCGCACCAGATTTCATCAGTGAGAAAAATTAATCCATACAAATCCTCCCGAAGTGGTCATTCCTTATCCTTTAAAGAAGAGGTCGATGGGAGTTCAAACGAAACAGAGGAGATTATGGAACCTTACTAGTGCACCTTAAAGGTGCGTGCAGCTCCTTGTTTCAACCCAATCTGCTTTGTATCAATTATCTAGATAATGAGGCGAAAGTTGAAATTAAACCTGGACTGATACGTGCATTGCCTACTTTTACAAGTTTTCGTGACACTAGTTCACTGGGATCAGGCTACATCACCTTTCTCAACAAGTTCCTGAAGGAGTTCCACATCGCATGCTCAGGTATGAGGCCAACGAGAGTCTCAGTGGAGCAACTCAAGCTAAAGGCATTTCCCTTTGCCTTAATAGATGCAGCCAAGGAATGGTTGTATGACTTACCGCCAGGTCGGTCAACACGTGGAAGCAAATGCAACAGGAATTTTTAAAGTACTTCCCCACCTCAAAGGCTGCTAACATCAGGAAGGAGATCTGTGGTATTCAATAAGACACAGGGGAGTCTTTGTATGAGTAAGAGGAGCGTTTTAAGAAGCTCTACAACAGCTGTCCAAACCATCAGATAAGTGACCAGTTATTAATTTAATATTTATATGAAGAGTTGCTTCCTTTAGATAGGAACATGATAGACATTGCGAGTGGTGAAGCCTTGGTGAATAGGACATTGGAGGATGCTAGGAACTTGATAGTAATAATGGCAGCAAACTCCCAATATTGGGGTAATTGCAGTAATGCTTCCTCCTTGACAAAGCAAGTGAATCTCCTTTCCCCCACTTACAATCTAGGGTGGAAGGATCATCCCAATTTTAGATATGGGAACCCATAACAAGGGGGCAATTCTAATGCACACCAACCTAATTATCAGCAGCAAGGATTTCATGCACCACCAGGTTTCCTACAGAATCAACCACCACAGTTTCAGCCAAGGCCACTGCCTCCATAACCACCACAACAACAATAAGCTATGTAACACCCACATACCCCTTGGGAGGATATGCAAGTGTCACACAAGACAGAACTGAAACAATCCAAATCATACCAAACATTTCTTATATGCATTTCAACAACTCAAGCAAACATACATTACATATTATTAAATGTTGTTGTAAACAAACCATAATGTACTTCATATATAATGAACTTATCAAAATATATTCCTTAAACATAATCCATCCTGTCATAAGGTTATTACAAACCATTAAACAAAATACAAACTGTCTTATATTGTCAAACACAACTCAAAAACTCAAATATACATTTTTCAAAACAAAAGACATTCTTCTTGGCCACTACGGTTGTCTTTGTCCCAGTCTTTAAACCTTCTTATCAGAACCTACATGGAGGAAAAACCACCGTGCTAAGCATATAACTTAGTGAGGAATAACTAAACATAATGCATAATGGCGACTGTTTCTAACAGTCGTCTATCATTCATATATACAGATTCAAATCATATCACAAGAATCTTTAATTGTTTATAATACAAAGTAATCCAAACATTATTTCTCAGAACAGAATATGATTCATCAATCAATACAGAACATTCTTGCATTAGAAAAAAACTCATAAATATCATAACAGAATGTACAAGTATCAAAATTGAATATCAGAATAGGATCTAATCCTTTCATATCAAAATATGACTTATATTAGAACAAAACTTGTTTTGTATCAAATCAGAGCTTATCTATTATCAAATATCAGAATAGGATTTTGAATGCTTGTCTAGATGGTAACCCTTCTTTCAAATACCACCGGAGGTGCAAAACTCTTACACTCACCCACCTCTTATTTGCTGATGACCTTATATTGTTTTACCATGCTGAATTGAATTTAGTACAATCTTTGCTAGACTGTATGAGCACCTTTTCACAATTATTTGGACTGGACGTGAACCCTTCTAAGAGTCCATTTTTCTTTTCCACTGACATGGACCATTTGACTCATCAAATGGAAATGATTTTGGGACTCAAGAAAGGTAATCTGCCCATAAAGTATTTGGGGCTACCTCTCTTAACAAGAAGGTTGTCTAGAAGGGACTGCTTTCCCTTATTGGAGAAGATTGATGCTAGGATTAACAAATGGACCAATAAAAACCTTTCCTATGCTGACAGGCTTCAATTGGTGATTTTTGTGCTTTCTTCTTTTCAAGTTTATTGGTCTATAATTTTCATTCTTCCTTCTTCCATCGGAAAGGAGTTAGAGTCAAAACTTAGGTGGGCTGGGAAGGTGGATTATAAATCCCATGCTAAGGTCAAATGGAGTAACATTTGTAGATCCAAAAAGGAGGGGGTTTAGGGATCAAACACTTACCTACATGGAATAATGCACTGTTAGGAAATAGGATCTGTTTTTTGTTTAATGACAATGAAGCTATGTGGGTTAAGTGGGTTCATACCATCATTTTGAGAAGGAAGAATTTCTGGAGTGCCCAACCTACTAACAATAGTTCTTGGAGTTGGAGGAAAACATTATTCGTGAGGGACAAAATAGGGAACCAATTCAGATTTAGGATAGGAAATGGTATTTCTACTCTTTTATGGAAGGATCCATGGAATTTAAGAGGAATCCTAAAGCACTTCTCCACCTTGAGAGTGATCAATGGGTTAGAATTAAGTATGACAACAAAAGTTTCAGAAGTTATTAGAAACAATGATTGGTGTTGGCAAGAGGCAACTGTTGAGATTTTTGAAAACCTAGAGCCCCTATGGTACCAACCGAATAGCTCAAAACTAGATTGTTTGGAATGGTTAGCTAGTCCTTCAAATCAGTATACTAATGTTTCAGCCTACAATTTTTTGAGACCCTCGATTTAGAGAGTCCCTTAGTATAAACCGGTTTGGTTTAAAAGGAACAACCTTAGGTACTCCTTCCAATTATGGTTGGCTTTCCTTAGAAAGTTGCAAACAAGGGATAGACTTCTCTATCTTCACACCCTAAATAATTGTTCTTTGTGCTTAATGGATAATGAAACAATAGAACATTTATTCTTTGAATGTTCCTTCTTAAAACCTTTTTGGGTACATTACCTTAATCATTTCCAAATAAGCCTTCCAAATCAGATAAACCTCCATTCCATTCCTAATTGGTTGAGCTAAGCACCAAATTTCTGAACTTGTGACCTCAATTTTTTTTCCTATCCTCCTTTCAGTTACAACTTATAACCTTTGGAAAGAAAGGAATTCTCGAACCTTCAAAGATGAAGCCTTGGATGTGGGGAGCTTAAACTCCAGGGTGATCTTCCAAGTTATGGAGCATCTCAGATCAAAAACCGAGAGAAGGTAATGGTAGGAGCTATTATTAACTAACAATATCTCTGCAGATTATTTTCAGGTCTGCAAAAGGGAAGGTATCAATCTATCTCTGGAACCAAAAGCAGAAGGGAATCCAGTCCTAGGACAAGTCTATGTCTCCAATCAGTAAAGCAAGGAGTTGGTAACTAAAAGACCTTCACAGAAACATCAAAGATGTTTATGCAAAGATGCTCATAAATCCAAACAACAGGAAAGCACACCCTTCTGATGGAACTATGATAGACAATTGAAACTAGAGGAACACCATCAGTCCCTTCATCTTAGGTACTTTTAGTTTTTGACAATTCATGACAGTAGGACAATCCTATTCCTCTGTTGGAGTCTTAAAGAATCAGAAGCAAGTATACGGTTTTAACCAAAGAAGGATGGGTGAGAATTATGAGGGAATATGATGATGAGCTCAGGCGTGGGACTAAGCTATTAGGGATAAAAGGGGTAACAAGGACGTAAGGAGCAAGGACAAGAGCTGCACCTTTATCTTCGTCAGTAAATCACCAAAGAACATTCCACCTTTTAACAAAATGGAAAATGCAGCAAAGAGGCTTCACTCATGCAAGGTAGACGAGAACTTCTGGTTTCTGACATGGAATTGAGTGTGAACTTCTGGTTTCAACCGTGTAATTGATAGTGTATTTAATGTATCTCTTTACTATGGTATTTTGTAAATGTTTTGTGTAACTGGTTAGATGTGCCTTCCTAAAAGGTCATCTTGATTGGTATATTCGTGTAGGCAGGATGTTGTGGTTGGTTCGATTCATAGGGAACTATTTTTGTAGAGTTCCTCATGTTCTTAGGTTAGGTTACCTTTTTGGTTTTGGGAGGGGATGGCCTTCAAGGCAACCCCATGGTTTGAAAATAAACCCATTTTTATTAATTTAAATTTATGATTTACCAAAAAAAAGGATCAAAATTATTTGTAGTTGTACGAAATGAATATGTATGATTTTTGTTTGCAAGCTATAATTATATCAATAAACACTACATATTTATTGTGCCTTTTATTTTTTTCTCCATAAAACATATTAAGAAGGAACTACATGGATAAGAGAATGATAGGATCATACTATACAAAGTCACTCACCATAAGGAAGGTAAATAGTGGATGTCAGAAGAAGGAGAAAAGAATTTGTGTAAGTATAAAGATTTGTTTAATATTTTACTTCATTTATTATTATTGTAGTAAGTAATAATATTTGATTGAATATTTTTTTAATTTTTGAATAAGATGCAAGAGTTATTAAAGAAATCTATGTCTGAGGGGAATCAGTTCAGTGTAGAAGACATTTGTAATACTGTACTTGATACACATTTTAGTTATGTTAAAGATCCTGGCTATGACCCTAAGCCAAATATTTCAATCTCATCAAATAAAACAATAATTCAAAAACTTCAAGAGGAAAACCAGGTGTTTAAGGCTGAATTACAAGATACTTGAACAAAATTAGCAAAACATGATAACTTATTTAGAAGACTAGTTAGTTCAGATTATGATAGGAATGAAGAGGAAAGCCAATGGTATTAATTATATCTTTTATACTTTTTTCTTTCAATTCTTGCTTGTATTATAATTTAAATTTAATAGTTTTTTCTTGGATTACAGAATTGATGAAGATGCAACTGCTGAGTTATTAATGGTGAAGTTATGTGATGTTTGCTTTAATTAGAGCCTATTATTCCAATACCCACAATATTTTTAGTACATTTTAACTAAGCTTTTTGGATTATTACAGGTTCATCGACATGGACAATATTAGCTAGTTGTTCCACTTATATTGTAGTTTTTTTTGGTAATCTCAGCATTTATAATTTGTAAATTATTCTCTTTATTTATTATTTTATCATAAGAATTGTTAAATTTGTAATTAAAATCTTGTATACGAAGAATATTCCTTTTGTTGGTATAATTTAATGATATTTTAGTTTTTATATAAAATGCTTCAAACAATTTATTTGTATAATAATTTTACAATAAAAAATATATCAATACATTATATACAATAATATAGATAAAATGTAACAAATAATTTATTCCAAAATTGCATGACATGTGGTTAAAACGTAACTAAAAACATTAATTTGGTTTCGTTTTATAAAGCATAGCTAAAATTGTTTGCCAAAGTTTTTAGAAATATAAATAAAAATATTGGTTAAGTTTATGAAAACATAGTTAAAAAGGTTTTTTTACAAAAAGGAAAACATAGCGAAATCTATTGACTACAATTTCTCAAAATGTAGCTAATAGTTTTCTGTTATGAAAGCAAAACATAGCCAAAAACTATTGGCCACAATTTTTGAAAATATCATCTATAGTTTTCAGTTATAAGAATTCCAAAAACTATCAGTGACAATTTCTCAAAACATCATCTATAGTTTTCAGCTATAAGAATTTAGTGACGTTTTGGACAACGACATGAAAAAATCTATAGTCGACGTTTTTTACAAATTTTGTTACGACTTTTTTGTAGAAAAATGTCAAATTTGTTTTAGTGAAAATTGGATATTATGATGGATGGCTGTGATTTTCGAGAAGATAACATAAATTAATGAAATTAAGTTTTAGGAGTAAATAAAGCAAACTAAGAAACGAAATCATCATCATACCAAACGTAAACCCGGGAAAGTGAATTGATCTCAATGCTAGAACGAAATGAGAATGAGCATTGCTTACTATCATATGTATTAACAATCTCTCATAAACATAACTTGACCTCATTTTACTTTCTTTCTTCATTCAAATTATGTCCCGACGTTTACTGAGGAGAAAAGAAGAGCCAGTAACAAATCATCAACAGGCAGGGGGAGTAGATATGTTCCGAAGCTCGGCATTTTTAACTCTGGACACGCTCTCCAGCACTTCAATCGGAATTATGTCTCCAATGACAACCACCAGCTTGCTGTCCAGGTCCACTTTGTAAGAGGTCACCCCTATTTTTATTATACAATTACAAAGTCATTTACAAATCTACAAAACCCATTGGAAAAGTTAAAAGGTAAAATATAGTATACCGTACCTTCAAAACAGTTGAGAGAAAAGATTAAAGCCTGCTTTAGACCAAAGTATTGCTTTGAATTTTAAGAGTCAAATTTAGCATTGTTAAGTCTTTTATTCCATAAAGCACAAATTAGTCAATAAAGAGCTTGGCCATTGAGCTAGTCTTGAGCATGTGTGAATCATTTACAGCTAAAAACTGAGAGTAATTAGGATGAAAGGAAACAGCACAAAAACAAGGGGAATGCCCTTTCCGGATACCTTCTAACTTTGAGATGTGTTTCTCAACTTTTCTTGCGCATCCATTGCAGTGCATTGACACACTCAACACCACCATCTACATGACCAATAAAACAGAAAGTTAGCAACCAAAAAAGAAAAAGAAAAATTTAACCACTGTCTACTTTACGCTTCACTTTCATGCAGTATAGCAGGTGTAACTTGAAACCAGAGAACAAACAAACAAACAAACTTGCCTTGGGTTTCAACTGAAAGGCCAAGGTTTGTGTACCAGCAACAACATCTTTCAGCCTCGGAAACTGACCTTTATTACTGTTTATCAATGATTTATTCTCAAGTTCTTCATTTTCACCTTCCAAGTAATTCATACAGAAACAAGAACTTGAACCTGAAGAAACACAAAGGCAGTCCAGCATCTTCCCAAGACTGAGCTTGCCCATGACGATTGCCACAGCTCTTATGGAGACAAACAAATTCAAATTAAGTAGTATAGTTGATAAGATTCAACTACTTCACAGACACCAAAAGATGCCCGTGTATTAATCTACTCTTGCTGCCATTATCTGGAAGGCACTAGTTAAACAGTAAAGATGGTGAGCATTACGAAAGGAATAAGCGGAAATATGGGGAGAGGAAGCTAGAGGTCAAATTTTATTGGGAAGGCCAAAAGCTTTGGTGCGCCAAATTCTACTATTCCTGTTCCTTTATAGAATATACATCACTGGTAGATGACTTCTTGATAGGAGCTCGTACCCCACAAATAGCTTATCTTATTGATTTTGTCATGTTGTGAAAAACAAGCACAAAGTCTGTTAGGATTTATTTTTAATATATCCTATTTTTATTTTTGGCATTTTAATTGGACATGAAAATTTCCTTAATAATTTTCGAAGATATGCCTAAAGTGGTGGTTGCGGTTTGGAAGGTTATTGGGATTTGAATTGGCAATATACTCCTAATTAGCATAACTTTCGGTGGTTGATTTCCTATCCAACACTATTCTTATTTGAAATAAAGTCTTTTAAGGAAAATAAGGAAAGGTTGCGTGATGTATAAGGAGTGTGGTTCTTGGGCTGTCGTGGATGGTGTGTGATTGCAAGGAGTCTGCGCATATGCCCTTGTCTTTTTGGTGAACTACGCTGGAGTGTAGAATGCTGATTTGATGTTGCTCTGTTTTGCTTTTGATCTTCTGTTTTGAGCTAGTTTCGTGAGTCTACTTGGAGCAGCATTGCATCACTAGTGTATTGCTTCTTGGCTGACGTGGAATATTGGTGAAGTGCATCCTTCTTCTCATCTGCGTATTGTTTTTGCTAGGTTTTTGAGTGA
>JAOSBL010000008.1:28793873-28812502 GCA_027568915.1 Erythroxylum roraimae
TCGGTTCCAAGAAGTGAGACGACCTGAGGTTGCATCTTATACTGCAATCTTTGGATTTTATTATTTTTGACCGATTTCCAAGGATCGATTTTAGGATCAAGCGACGAGCTGCGATCAGGAATGATTAGTGAGTAACCTATACGGTCTCACTCAATTAATTGTTTGATTTTATTATGTTTGAAATGTGATTTGATTGTGTTGATTCCGGACAATGAAGGTCTGATGACTATGATATGTGAGTGAGTTATTTAAGTGCTACTTGTATGTGAATGTAATGAACTATATGTTTCATGATATGATTGATTATGTCAGATGCATTCCATACATGAATGCATAATCAGCTAATGAGAGTTGTGACCAGAGTAGCTACCGAAAAATAGCTTAAAACTCAGAATGTGAAAAAGAGCCTCGAGCTTAGAAAGTGATTAAGAGCCAAAGGTTCACTATGTAAAATGAGCCCTGTATCCCCAACAGATAAGGGATAGTTATCAATGAGCCCGATATCCACAATGGATATGGGACAGTTTAGGCACTCGGTCACAACAATATAATAATTGGAAAAGAGTCACATGAGAATTTCATATGCATTTTGTTAAGTATGTTTGATTAATTGAAATGCAAAATTGCCTATGCTTAAGTGAAAATGTGATATGTGATCAATTATGCAAAAGTGTGAATATATGTTATGTGTAATGATGTGTTGCAAGAATTGGGTGAACCATTGATGATGATTACCTCATTGAGTTCGCAAAATTCGCCAAAATTGCAAAGTTGACTTTTCAGGACTGAGAGCCGATTCTAGCTACCGAGAGACCTTACAGGCAGTGTAGACTTGTGACTTGGGAAGAGAAGTCATGGCTCAAAGGTTGATCGGCTAGAATTTGGATAGATTAGATAGATTTTGTGTATTTCCTCTTTCATATAGGACTTTTGTATTAGGCTATGATGATGTACACGTAGGGAATGTTTAAAGAAATATTGTAGACCTTCGGTTTTTATGAAATGAAGTGAGGAAATTTTGGATTTTAAAATATTGTGACTTTCTTAATGACATTCATAAGAGAATAAAGATTTATGATGCCATGTTAAGTGAATGTAGTGATTGAATGTAGCACACCATCATCGTAGGATATGTATTGGAATGTCCTAAGGGTGTTCCGGTATGTACCCTAGGGTAAGGGGCACTACATTCTTGGTATCCCAAAGAATAATTAAGGGTCATACCATGTGTCCCATATTTAGTTTTGCTGCCATAAATCGAAACTTGAGATGAGATTGTAAAAAGTGGCCTAAAAAATAAAAGAATACAAACTCCTTTTTAGAGAGGTTGAGAAAAGGAAATAGTTTGGTAGGTAATAACGAGAAGGGTTAGGTGATGACGTATCTCTGGTTATTTGGCGAAGGAGCAAAGAATTAGTAGCTCACCATTTACCACCCATTCACAAGCAAAATGGACAATATTGTTTGGTTGGGAGTTTATTAAGGGAATATAATGTAATGTATTATTATTCCATTATTTGAGAGGAGGAATTATAATGGAATGGAATGGAAGACGAGAGTTTCATATTATATCTCATTTCATCCTAAACAATAAAAATAAAAAAACCTCTGATTTAAGGGGTCTAGTATGAAATGTAAAATAATAAACATTATAGACCCTTCATCCAAACAACATTTCACTATATTACATTATGAACCCTTCCATTCCTCTCAAACAATAATTTTCTAATATTAAACTAATTTACATTCCATTCTATGCTATTCCATTAAAAACCTCATGTCCAACCAAACATAGCCTAAACAAAAGACGATGACGACTATACCATAAAAGTAGGTATAGTCAATAATGTGGTAAGTTATTTTCTAGGTTTGTTGGCTTTGCTCTGTAAAAAGAAAAAAATCAACAATCTATTTGGAACATTATCTCAAGGAAAATTTTATAGAAATGAAAATTTCAATTTTATTGCCTTTTTAACCATTTGGTAACAAATTACCACTACTGTTGCCTATTAATATTATTAAAGGCTACACTTAAAAAATTGTTACATTATATTAGTTTTAACCAATATATTTTAAAGTGTTACAAATTTAATGTTGCCTAAAGCACTTTTTACTGTAGTTAATCTTTCATTAGAAATATTAAAACATGAAAATGAGATATTGAAGAAGGAGATTAGTGCTCTCAAGGATTTATTATCCAAATTCTCGAAAGGGTATTAAAATTAGAAAACATACAAGAAGCTAAAAGGAATTCTGATAATAGGCATGGAATATGATATAACTGTAAAAGTGAAGCCAATTTTAGAACCACATCTATAAAGAAAAAGTAATTAAATAATGAAGTACCATTTCCTAATATGAAAAAAAAAGAATGAAGCATCCACATCTAAGAAAAAATATGCGTATGCCACATCCACTAGGGCTAATTTTAAAAGAAAACATCACACTTTCGTATATGGCTCATATTCTAGGTATAAGGTTCAATAATCTCAAAGGAAGAATAGGCATAACTTTTACAATAACATAAAAACCCATTAACACCCCTTTGTACCTTAAAGAAACATACATCGAACCTTTATTCAAAGTAGATATCACAAATACAATTATGATAGTAAATTTCACTACTCTAAGAAAATATTCAAGACTTTCAATGTGCAAAGGAAGATTTCCCATTATACATTGAATGCCTAGTAAAGTAATGTACTTATACATCATCATCATCATCCATATAACATGGTATGTCTTTTTTGTGGTAACTATGGAAATATTGATAAAATTTTCTTTATTAAATAAAGGATAATAAGTAAGCCCTTAAGAAAGTAGGTTGAAAAGAAGTAGGAGACTATTGACCAAAGACACAAGTTTTTTTGTATACCTAAAACATATTGATTGCATTGTTTTGTAGGGCTTTTAAAAAAAAGAAAGAACAATTGGTATAAAGTAGAGATGTTAGTGATTGAATTGAGTATTATTTTTGAAGAGTTTATGCCTTTTATCTTGATAAATATAACCTTCCTACCTCTAAGAAATTATTGATGTAGGATGTGGAGAAATTAGCCTTAAAGAAAAAGAATTGATCTTAAAAGACTCTTCAAAAGAGTCAATTGTTGAACCAAGTGAGGATTATGAGAAGGAAGAGATGCTTTCAATAGATTGAGAATTCAAGAAGAATCTTCATTTAAATCATTCATATGTAATGTTCAACAAAAGGTAATTATTAGTTTATAATTTTGAAATATACGACATATTGCAATCATGTGTCAATTTGAGTTTAAATTCTTATAGATGAATATTCGAGTTTGCAATATGAATGAGAAATTGACAATTTCTTTGGAATATTGTGGAACTTAGACATTATATGGAAATAGGGATATTGAGTTAAAACTTATTGATATTAAGGCTTTATTAAGGCTTTATTCTTGAATTGCTTTGCATAACTTTTACCTTATTAAATTTAATATATTATTGCTTTGCCATATTTGTTACACTCATACTTGATTTCAATTGAGAAATTGAATCAAGTTATTTGTGTTAAGTTGTGTAATGAGAGTTGGTACCTTAATAAACTTATAAATATTAGGTTAGTAAGAAATTGAAGAAAGATCTTAATTTTAATTAATTATCCTTAGGATTGCTTCAAATCTAATTAAGTAGCTAGGAGTAGTTTTGAGAAACTGAGAGATTGCAAATCAACTTTTACTAATTTCAATTGGGGTTACATAATTAGATCTCAATAAAGCATAATTAAAACCTTTGGATATCTTAGGTCAAAAATAGTTAAATTCACAAGGCAAAGGCAAGACCAAAAAATTCAAGAATAAAACCCTAATATAGTTTGGATACAATTATAATTACAATCATTTAAATTGGTAAGCATCATTAGTAACCTTTTATGGGAGTGATTGACTAAGAAGAAATAAGGTAGGCTGATAAATTGAAAAACAAAGTGTGTTTAATAAAATTCCTATTACATTGTCCCTTTGTAAGGAAACTAGGTTAAGAATAGAGCTAGTAACCAACAGAGAGCTATGATATAGTTGAGTGTAATTGGAGGCATTCACGATAAAATATTCATCTTCACTTCAAAAGACTATAATGAAATTTCTGTCAAGATAAATAAAAAAACCTAACCTAGTTGAGTAAACAGGGGACATTCATAACAAGGTGTCTACATTCGCTTTAAAAAACTAGGTGATTGTTTAGGAAAATCTAAAAAGATGGCACTTGGAATAAAATTAAACTTGAAGATATTTTTTCATGAAAGTATACTTTGTTATAGTTTACCTCTTTGATTTATCAATAATATTGAGTGCATGCTTAAAAGTGTCATAATCGCATGAATAGGGTGTCAATATTTTGATTGTTATGTATATTTAAATTAGAGAACTTGAAGATGAATAGAATACGTTAGTGTGTTGAAACTCTTCGAATGGTTGATGTTTGAGTCTAAGTTAATTCAATGAGATTTAATGTCATTGGACCATTATTGTAATGTTACATGATTGTGTGTTTATGTGTTGTGTGTTTTTCTTGTGGTTTTAGTTTTGCTTGCGGAGAAGTAAAGAATTTGGTGTAGAGATATTTGATAAATAATTAATTAACTATATTTATATACCTATATTTAATGTTTTTTGCTTGTTATTTAAGAATCTTATGATATTTATGGTACTTATTCTACTTTACATGTTTTTAGGTGATGATGGCCTTCAAATACCAAAAGGAGAAGAATTTTGGCAAAATCGTTGTATAGAATGGAAGAATTAATGCTACCGTGGACTTACATGACTACTTAAGTGACCGAGTATGTTCTAAAAAACCTAGTTTTTATTAAAAAAGGATATTATGATGGCTACAAAAAAGTGGGAATAATTGAGAGTTGTTAGAGACACCAAAAGAGGGGGAAAAAGCACAAAAAAGAGGCTGCACATCCCAAGAAAGAAGATAAAAAGTGGAAACTTCAAAATCAACTTCAACTTTTCAGACTTTCTAGTTTAAGGCTTCAATCTAAATTCATTCTCTTCTCTTTTTTCTATTTAATTGCCTTGCATGCCAAATCTGAATATTTGTGCTTTGAGCATGATTATGGATTGCTAAATCTATATTAGGGCTTTATTCTTGAATTATTTTATATAACTTTTCCCATGTTGAATTTAATTTATTACAGCTTTGTCAAATTTGTTGTGGTCATACTTGATTTGAATTGAGAGATTGAATCAAGTTATTTATGTTAATTTGTGCAACGACAGTTGTTACCTTAATAAACTTACAATTATAAGGTTAGTAAGAAATTGAAGAGGGATCTTAATTTTTAGTTAATTATCCTTAGGATTGCTTCAAATCCAATTAAGTATCTAGGAGTAGTTTTGAGAAATTAAGAGATCGCAACTTAACTTTTATAAATTTCAATTAGGATTACATAATTAAATCTCAAGAGAGGATAATCAATACCTTTGGATATATTGTATCATGCATAGTTGAATTTAAAAGGTGAAGGGAAGAAAAAACAATTCAAGAATAAAAGGTATTATAGTTTGGATACACTTATGATTACATTCATTTAAATTGGTAAGCATCATTAGTAACCTTTCATGGGAGTGATTGATTAGGAAGAAAAGAGGGAGGCTAAGCAATTGAAAAAAAAGTTTGTTAAATAAAATTCCTATTTCACTGGCCCCTTTTTAAGGAAATTCGATTAAGAATAGAGCCAGTAGCTAATTGAGAGCTGTGATATAATTGGGTAATTGGGGGCGTTAACAATAAAATATTGGTATCCACTTGAAAAGCCTATAATGACACTCTAACATAAGCTAAAAAAAAAACTAAACCTAGTTGAGTAACCTAGGAATATTCATGACTAGATGTTTGCCTTTACGTCAAAAAAGTAGGTGATCGTTTAGGAAAATCTAAAATGATGGCGTTTGGAATAAAATAAAACCTGAAGATATTGTGTCATGAAAGGATACTTAGTTATAGTTTACCTCTTTAATTGATCAATAATATTTAGTGTATGCTTATAAGTGTCATAATTGCATGAATATGGTGTCAATATTTTGACTGATATGAGTATTTAAATAAAAAACTTGAACATGAATGGAATAAGTTAGTGTGTTCGAACTCTTCAAATGGTTGATGTTTGAGGCTAAGCTAATTCTATGAGATTTAATTTCATTGGAGCATTATTGTAATGTTGCATGATTGTGTGTTTATGTGTCGTGTCTTTTATTTTTTTTATGGTTTTAGTTTTGCTTGGGGAGAGTAAAGATTTAGGTGTGGGGATGTTTGATAAGCAATTAATTGACTATATTTATATACCCATATTTAATTATTTTTGCTTGTTATAGTTGAGAGTTGAGAGTTGTCATAGACACTAAAAGAGGAAATAAACACACCAAAAAGAGGCTACACATCCTGAGAAAGAGGACAAAAAGTGGAAACATCAAAATTAACTTCAACTTTTCAGATTGTCCGTTTCAAGGCTTTAAGATGATTTCATTCTCTTCTCCTTTTTCTATTTCATTGCCTTATCTACCAAATCTAAATAGTTCCATTTTAAGCATGATTATGGATTGCTAAATCTATATTAGGGTTTTTTCTTAAATTGTTTTGCATAACTTTTACCCTGTTGAATTTAATATATTATTGCTTTGTCATATTTGTTGTGGTCATACTTGATTTGAATCGAGAGATTAAATCAAGTTATTTTTGTTAAGTTGTGCAACGAGAGTTGGTACCTTAATAAACTTACAAATATCAGGTTAGTAAGAAATTGAAGAAAGATCTTAATTTTTAGTTAATTATCCTTAAGATTGCTTCAAATCCAATTAAGTAGCTAGGAGTCGTTTTGAGAAATCGAGAGATTGCATCTCAACTTTTATCAATTTCAATTAGGATTACATAAATAGATCTCAAGAAAGCATAATTAAAACCTTTGTTTATGTTGGATCAATCATAGTTGAATTCACAAGGCGAAGGGAAGATAAAACAATTCAAGCATAAAAACCTAACATAGTTTGGATACACTTATGATGACATTCATTTAAATTGTAAGGCATCATTTGTAACCTTTAATGGGAGTGATTGACTAAGAAAAAAATGAAGAAGGCCAAGAAATTGAAAAAATGTGTGTAAAATAAAATTCCTATTCTACTGGCCCTTTTTAAGGAAATTGGATTAAGAATAGTGATGGCAGCTAATTAAGAGCTATTATATAGTTGAGTAATTAGGGGCATTCATGATAAAATATTTGTCTTAACTTCAAAAGGCTAGAATGATACTCCAACACAAGCTAAATAAAAAAATGTAGCCTAGTTGAGTAATTGAGGGACATTCATGACAGGGTGTTTGCCTTTGCGTCAAAAAACTAAGTGATTGTTTAAGAAAATCTAAAAAGATGGCATTTGGAATAAAATTAAACCTAAAGATATTTTTCATGAAAGGATAATTAGTTATAGTTTACCTCTATGATTGATTAATAATATTGAGTGCGTGCTTAAAAGTGTCATAATTGCATGAATAGGGTATCAATATTTTGATTGATATGCATATTTAAATCAAACAAATTCATTATGAATAAAATATGTTATTGCGTTGGAACTCTTCGAATGGTTTATATCAGAGGCTAAGTTAATTCAATGAGATTTAATTTCATTGGAACATTATTGTAATGTTGCATGATTGTGTGTTTATGTGTCGTGTCTTTTATTTTTTTATGGTTTTAGTTTTGCTAGGGGAGAGTAAAAGATTTAGGTGTGGGGTTGTTTGATAAACAATTAATTGACTATATTTATATACCCATATTTAATTCTTTTTGCTTCTTATAGTCGAGAGTTGAGAGTTGTCATAGACACCAAAAGAGGAAATAAAAACACAAAAAAGAGGCTACACATCCCTAGAAAGAGGACAAAAAGTGGAAACATCAAAATTAACTTCAACTTTTCAGATTGTCCAATTCAAGGCTTTAAGTTGATTTCATTCTCTTCTGTTTTTTCTATTTCAGTGCCTTATCTACCAAATCTAAATAGTTCCATTTTAAGCATGATTATGGATTGCTAAATCTATATTAGGGTTTTTTTTTCTTATGTTGTTTTGCATAACTTTTACCTTGTTGAATTTATTATGTTATTGCTTTATCATATTTATTTTGGTCATACTTGATTTGAATCGAGAGATTGAATTAAGTTATTTGTGTTAAGTTGTGCAACGAGAGTTGGTACCTTAATAAAATTACAAATATCAGGTTAGTTAGAAATTGAAGAAAGATCTTAATTTTTAGTTAATTATCTTTAAGATTGCTTCAAATCCAATTAAGTAGCTAGGAGTCGTTTTGAGAAATCGAGAGATTGCATCTCAACTTTTATCAATTTCAATTAGGATTACATAACTAGATCTCAAGAAAGCATAATCAAAATCTTTGTTTATGTTGGATCAGTCATAGCTGAATTCACAAGGTGAAGGGAAGATAAAACAATTCAAGCATAAAAACCTAACATAGTTTGGATACACTTATGATTACATTCATTTAAATTGTAAAACATCATTAGTAACCTTTAATGGGAGTGGCTGACTAAGAAAAAAATGTAGGCTAAGAAATTGAAAAAATGTGTGTAAAATAAAATTCCTATTCTACTGGCCCTTTTTAAGGAAATTGGGTTAAGAATAGTGATGGCAGCTAATTAAGAGCTATTATATAGTTGAGTAATTAGGGGAGTTTATGATAAAATATTTGTCTTAACTTCAAAAGGCTAGAATGATACTCCAACACAAGCTAAATAAAAAAATGTAGCCTAGTTGAGTAATTGAGTGACATTCATGAAAGGGTGTTTGCCTTTGCGTCAAAAAACTAGGTGATCATTTAGGAAAATCTAAAAAGATGGCGCTTGGAATAAAATTAAACCTGAAGATATTTTTTCATGAAAGGATAATTAGTTATAGTTTACCTTTATGATTGATTAATACTATTGAGTGCGTGCTTAAAAGTGTCATAATTGCATGAATAAGGTATCAATATTTTGATTAATATGTATATTTAAATCAAACAAATTCAAGATGAATAAAATATGTTATTGTGTTGGAACTCTTCGAATGGTTTATATCTGAGGCTAAGTTAATTCAATGAGATTTAATATCATTAAACCATTATTGTAATGTTGCATGATTGTGTGTTTATGTGTTGTGTGTTTTCTTGTGTGTGGTTTTAGCTTGCTTATGGAGAAGTAAAGATTTATTAATTGACGATATTTATATACCCATATTTAATGTTTTTTGCTTGTTATTTCAGAATATTTTGGTATTTATTGTACTTATGCTACTGTAAGTGCAGGGATGATGATATTGGTAGATTGTATAATGTTTAATGGGTAGTTTAGGATGTGTTTAGTGGTTAAATTTAATGTTTAATGCATGTTTAGGTTATGATTTTGTTATTTAGTTAAATATTTGTGTTGGTTATGATTTTGTTATTTAGTTAAATATTTGTGTTTTGAGTGTTTTCTGGGTTAGAGCACCCTATTGAGCTTTAATTTTTTGTTTGAGGTGCCTTGATGTGTTTGCTAGTGTTTCATGGAAAATATTAAAGAACAAAAATGATTTGGAGAAAGCTCGAAGCCAAACCCAGGCCCACGTTCGTGGCCAATAAGCCACGATCGTGACATAACTAGGAGAGATCAGCCATGATCATGGCATGACAAGATAGAAGGCAAAACAATGTGCCACGATCATGGCTTGTTCCACAAACGGTGCAGACAGCCTTCCGATTTTTAGTTTTTAAGGGACTTTTTGGACTTTTGAGACCCCAAAAAACCCTAAGGTTACCTTAAATGGAAAAGACTATATAAGGCATAATGATGTAACCCTAAAGGAGCTTCACATTCTGCCATATTTGGAAGACTCCAAGAGAGAGGAGGAAGGAGAGAGAAGAGGAGAGAGGAAGCGGGTGTTCAAAGTTGCTACCTTTCTCGAGTCGTCCGATCCCTTCCAACTGATCGTTTCTTTTCATCTTTGTATTCTTTTACTTTGAATGTTAAGATGAATATGAGAATGATGATTATGGGTTTTGGATTATTAATGATATTCTAACTTTTCCTTAGGGATTTTGAATTGATTCAATGTTAATCTAGTTATCTTTTGTGTTGATTGATTGGGTGTTATGATTAATTGCAGTGCTTGCATGCTTTGGTAATAAACTAAAAGGGTGAACTAAGGGTTGGATCAATGAGAGTTAAGTGACTCAATAGACGATGAGATTAATCAAATCGGTAATTTGTACAGAGAGAGATCCCGTGTGAGGACCCGGTTGTTCATTAGAACACTTAAGAACTAATTAGGTTATGGGTTGATCTTTAATTGAGAGATTACAATTTTAGCTACTCAATTTAATTAGGGATTATCAATTAGGGCTTAGTGATTATAACTCAAGAGAGAGTAATCCACCCCTCGATAGTCTAGAACCGACACCATATTAACACATAAGTGACTAGATTAACATTGATGATAGGATAAATCCCTTCCTTTGTAATTGGTTAATTCTCTTGTTGAATTTAATTGTGACTATTGTGATGCTCAACTTCAATTTTGTTTTGCATTATTTTTACAAGTCAATTTTCTGACAATCATATTCTCGTGTTTACTTTTCTGTTATATTTTTATTTTCATTTTATTAATTTTTCTAAGCCTCAAAGAACTTAGGATTAGATTAGTTTACACCACCTCGTGGGATCGACCCCTCTTTTACTACAATCCTCGACCCATACACTTGCGATAGTTGGGGGTTTTAATTAGATTAAAACTTTGCAATCAATAAGTTCTTTTTGCCGCTGCCAGGGAGTTAGTAAGATTAGTTTAATTCTTTTAGTATAAGTATTTATTACCCTTTCTTGTGATTTTGGTACCTAATCACACAAAATTAAAAAAAAGAAAGAGAAGGAAGTTTGGGCACAAGGTAGAAGACACATCAATTTGGACATCACAAGACAACAATGAGAAATCTGCAAAAGTTAAATGTCAAGAAGAGATAAAAGGAGCAATGATTGAGGAAACATATTATAAGGAGCAAGGGACCTTTGCGGAATTCAATGAGGCACAATTATGTCAGGGAAGTTATAACCCTTATTTGAACACTTACAATCCAAATTGGCATAACTATGCAGATTTTTGTTAGTCTAACAATGTAAGAACTTACATGGGACATTAAGACCTATTAGGATTTCAGGAAGATAAGTCCAATTCATGAGATTCTAAATTGGACAAGATTATAGATAAGCTCATGAATATGGAAAAGGCCCAGAAGAGGCTGGAAGAGAAGTTTGATCAAGTAACAGAGGACTATGCCTCTTCTAATCATAACCTAGAACTTCAAATGGGATAGCTTTCCTGTGAATTTTGTAAGAGAAGTGTGGAAAAATGTTTGAGAAACATGGAAGTACATCTAGGCAGTATAATGTTATCACACTTACAACTAGGAAAGAGCTAGAAGCACCAGAAAAAGACAAGCTAAATCCCACCTTGTAGAAGACCAAGAGAAGAAGGGGGTGACTCATTTAGGAAAATTGATGTGGTCAAATCTTTAAAGGAGCAAGAAGAAGAAATATAAATGACAACAAACATAGACCTTGAAGTAAATACGAAGGTCTCTGTTTATGAAGTAAAAGAAGAAGAAGAGAGGAGGGTGAGTAAGGAAGAAAAAGTATAACTCACCCTCTTATAGAAAAAACTGTTGGATTCGATAAAAGATTTGGGGAGTTTCCTTATCCCCTATTTTGTTGACAGTTTGTTACTTAAAAGGACAATATTGAACTTACTTGGTTTTCTTGATTTGATTAATTATGTCCTTTTCATTATCTTGCAATATATAGCTTGTTTACTGGCTACTAAATTGAAATTGGGCAACACGGGTGGAAGTAAGCCACTCATAATTGATCCCAGCTGAGTTTTGAAAAATGAAAGGTCAAGCTAATGACCATAACTTAGCACTTTAGTAGTTAGATTTAAGTTGGTATGTAGTTTGATTTGTTTTAAATTCTATAAATAAGTTTTGAATGATTTGGATTGCTAATTCTCTTACTCTCTTTAATTACTTATAAGATAGGAAAATACTCTCGGTGTCAAGCGAATTTGGTCTCAACGCTATTGCCATCACTATGATAGTTTTGTGTTCTAAAACTTTGTCTTTTAAATTTTGTCTTTACGCTTCATTTTATTTTATGTTTATTCCCACCTTATGTGTTGTTGTTTGCTCTTCTCATATTAAGGACAACATGTTTTCCAAATGTGGGGAGGGTTGTATGCATTATATGTTTTTAATTTGAATGTGAATTTTGCATGCTAGTTTGATTATGCTTGTAAGATGTGATTCGTATGAATGTTTCAATGGCTAGGACTTAACAAAATCGGTTTAACTTTGAACGTAGTCCTTTAGTTTTCAAAGATTTATTAGCCCGTGAAATTAGTGACATAGGTTTCTTTGGTTTAATAGACATGTTAATTAGGATAAGATGTTAGTTTATTTACCCTAGGAAATTGTCACATTCATTTATAATTTTAGGTCAATCGAATAAGTAGCATCGTTAGTACTTTTTCATAAGAATTACTAGCTAAAGAAATGAGGTAGACAATAATAATAAAATAAAAAAGTGTGTAAATCATAAGCAAATAACTATTCCACTGGCTTTTTGGCTATGAATAGAGCTAGTAGCCAATCAAATGTTTGCCTTCGTGTTAAAAGGTTATAATGAAATTCCAACTAAGGCGCTTAATAAAAACATGACCTAGTTGAGTAATCAGATCGAAATTCATCACAAAATTTTGCCTTTGCATAAAAAGGCTAGGTTTATATCAATCAAAATCAACAAAAATAGTGTTTTGTCTAATAAGCCCACCGATCTTTGTGAATAGTTTGAATTTTTATAAAAACCTACTTAAGGATGGTTACAATTTTAATTGACTAAATAATTACCGATGTGTGTGTGCAAGTGATAGGGGTGAATAAATCTGACATTAAGGTTTTGATTAATATGTCTATTTAGCCCTAAGTATTTAGACGCGGATTTCGCAAGTTAGTAAGCTAGAACAACTTGAAAGATAGTGTTGTAATTAAATTTGTTTCGTGAAGTTTAATGCCACTATCTCATTATTGCATTTATGCGTATGTTTAGTTTTGGTGTGCTTTTTATTTTGCTTAAGGATAAGCAAAAGTTTAAGTGTGGGCATGTTGATAATGGTAGATTTCATAATGTTTAGTGGGTAGTTCAGGATGTGTTTAATGGTTAAATTTAATGTTTAGTGCATGTTTAGGTAAGGATTTTGTTATTTAGTTAAATATTTGTGTTTTGAGTGTTTTTTGGGTTGGAGCACCCTATTGAGCTGTAATTTTATGTGTTTGAGGTGCTTTGATGTCTTTGCTAGTGTTTCAAGGAAAATAATGAAGAATGGAGATGATTCGGAGAAAGCCCGAAGCCGAACCCAGGGCAACCAAGAGAGATTAGCATGATCGTGACATATTATGCCATGATCGTGACAGAAGGTGAAACAGACACAATCATGGCCTGCATGACAGATAGCGCAGACAACCTTCTGGTTTTAAGTTTTTGAAGGACTTTTCAGATTTTTGGGACCCTGAAAAACACTAAGGTTACTTTAAATGGAAAAGACTATATAAGGCATAATGATGTAACCCTAAAGGAGCTTCACATTCTGCCACATTTGGAAGACTCCAAGAGAGAGGAGGAAGAAGAGAGAAGAGGAGAGAGGAAGCAGGTCTTCGCAGTTGTTGTCTTTCTCGAGTCGTCTGATCCCTTCCAAGTGATCGCTTATTTTCATCTTTGTATTCTTTTACTTTGAATGTTAAGATGAATATGAGAATGATGATTATAGGTTTTGGATTGTTGATGATGTTCTAACTTTTCTTTAAGGATTTTGAATCAATTCAATGTTAATATAGTTATCTTTTGTGTTGATTGATTAGGTGTTGTGATTAATTGCAGTGCTCATATGTTTCAGTAATAAATTGAGAGAGTGAACTGAATAAAAATGATTGGGTTAGATTAATAAGAGTTAAGGGACTTAATAGACTAAGAGATTAATCAAATCGGTAATTTGTACAGAGAGAGATCCCTTGTGAGGACCTAGTTATTTATTAGAACATTTAAGAACTAATTAGGTTGCAGGCTGATTATTAATTGAGAGATTACATTCTCAGTTACTTGACTTAATTAGGGATTATCAATTAGGACTTAGTGATTATAACTCGAGAGAGAGTAATACACCCCCTCAATAGTTTAGAACTAACACCATATTAATACGTAAGTGACTAGATTAGCATTGATGATATAATAAATCCCTTCCTTCATAATTGGTTAATTCTCTTGATTGATTTTAAAATTTGACTTTTATATTGCTCAACTTCAATTTCGTTTTTTGTTTTTTCATAAGTTAATTTTTCAACAATCATATTCTCGTGTTTAATTTTCTATTCTATTTTTATTTTCATTTCATTAATTTTTCTAAGCCTTAGAGAACTTAGGATTTGATTTGTTCACATCTCCTCATGAGACCAACCGCTCTTTACTACAATTTACGACCCGTGCACTTACCATAGTTGAGGGTTTTAATTAGATTAAAACTTAGCACTCAACACCTGTAATAAAATTAAACCTAAAGATCTGTTTTCATTAAAGGGTACTTAGTTATATTTTGCCTCTTTAATTGATCAATATTATTGAGTGCATGATTACAGTTGTCATAATTGGATGAATAGGGTGTCAACATTTCGATGGAAATGCATATTCAAATCAAATAACTTAAACATGAATGGAATAAATTAGTGTATTGGAACTCTTGGAGTGGTTAATGTCTGAGGTTAAGTTAATTCCATGAGCTTTAATGTCATTGGAACATTATTGTAATGTTCCATGATTGTGTGTTTATGTGTTGTTTTTTTTGTGGTTTTAGTTTTGCTTGAGGAGATGTAAAGATTTATGTATGGGGATGTTTGACAAACAATTAATTGACTATATTTATATACCCATATTTAATGTTTTTTGTTTGTTATTTGAGAATCTTATGGTATTTATGGTACTTATTCTATTTTAAGTTTGTTGTCAGGTGATGCTTGCCTTTATATACCAAAATTGTGGTATAGAATGAAATAATTAAGGCAGCCTTGAACTTATATGACTGTGTAAGTGATCGAGTATGTTTTTAAAAAACCTAGTTTTTTCTATAAAAGGATGTTATGATGGCTACAACAAAGTGGGGCAAAGTTGAGAGTTGTTAAAGACACCAAAAGAGGAAACAAATGATTGCACAAAAAAGAGGATGCACATGTCAAGAAAGAAGACAAAAAGTGGAACATCAAAATCAACTTCAACTTTTCAGATTTTCCAGTTTAAGGCTTTAAGTTGATTTCATTCTCTTCTCTTTTTTCTATTTCATTGCCTTATATGCCAAATCTAAATAGTTGTGCTTTGAGCACAATTATGGATTGCTAAATCTATATTAGGGCTTTATTCTTGAATTGGTTTTCATAAATTTAACCTTGTTGAATTTAATATATTACTGCTTTGTCATATTTGTTGTGGTCATACTTGATTTGAATCGAGAGATTGAATCAAGTTATTTGTGTTCAGTTGTGCGATGAGAGTTGGTACTTTAATAAACTTACAAATAATAGGTTAGTAAGAAATTGAAGAGAGATTTTAATTTTTAGTTAATTATCTATTGGATTGTTTCAAATCCAATTAAATAGCTAGGATTAGTTTTAAGAAATCTAGAGGTTGCAACTCAAATTTTATCAATTTGAATTGGGATTATATAATTAGATCTCAAGAGAGGATAATCAAAACCTTTGGATATCTAGGATCAAGCATAGTTGAATTCACAAGGTGGAGGGAAGACAAAACAATCTAAGAATAAAACCTTAATATAGTTTTGATACACTTATGATTACATTCATTTAAATTGGTAAGCATCATTAGTAACCTTTAATGGGAGTGATTGACTAAGAAGAAATGAGGTAAGCTAAGAAATTGAAAAAAAAAGTGTATTAAATAAAATTTATATTCCACTGGCCCTTTTTAAGGAAATTGGGTTAAGAATAGTGCTGGCAGCCAATTAAGAGTTATTATATAGTTGGGTAATTAGGGGCATTCACGATAAAATATTTGTCTTAACTTCAAAAGGCTACATAAGCTAAACAAAAAAACGTAACATAGTTAAGTAATCGGGGACATTCATGACAAGGTGTTTGGCTTCATGTCAAAAAACTAGGTGATCATTTAGGAAAATATAAAAAGATGGAGCTTGCAATAAAATTAAACCTAAAGATATAATTAATTGATCAATAATATCGAGTGCATGCTTACAAGTGTCGTAATTGTATGAATAGGGTGTCAATATTTTGATTGATATGTGTATCTAAATCAAAGAACTTGAACATAAATGGAATAAGTTAATATGTTGGAACTCTTGGAATGGTTGATGTTTGAGGCTAAGTTAATTCCATGAAATTTAATTTCATTGGACCATTATTGTAATACTGCATGATTGTGTGTTTATGTGTTGGGTGTTTTTTTTTTTGCGGTTTTAGTTTTGCTTGGGGAGAGTAAAGATTTAGGTGTGGGGATGTGTACACCTTCAACTTCATCATCATATTCAACTGAATCATCACATTGAACTTCATCATCATATTTAACTTCAAAATCACCTTGAGAATCATCATCACATTTTTCTTTATTAATACCGTTAAGTTCATTAACACCTTCATTTTCATTGCTAGGAGTGCTTACATCCCTATCATTATTATTCTCTTCTTCATTGATATCTATATCAACTTCATTATGAAAAAGTTCCTCATCGTTACCTTTTACAACCAAAACTTCTGGAGCTATAATTGGTTCGTCAAGTTTGTATGTTAGATACACCTCAATTGTCTAATGTATTTTTAAAAGGTTGATTAACCTAATACAACATTCATTAGATTCAATGAGTTGTAAAAACTTATTGAATATAAAATATGGAACTCAATTATGCTTAGTCAACCTATAAATATCCAAGTTCCTTCCCCATCTTATAAATTTGTCTATAGCAGAAAAAAATTAAGATCCACTTTGTCAAAATAACTTAATAATCCACCCTTATAATTCAACACATAATCCATTTTAAAGTATCCAAAATAATATAACTTCAAAGTATTGTGTTGAGTCATTATAATCCTAAAAATACCAAGTAAAAAAACTATGCAAAAGACAAGTGAATAACAATTTGACAATCACATACAAACCCATATACAAATGAAAGTAATGAAAACAATGAGTAGATGGTTATTTACAATCATAATAATATAATTCACAATCTAGTGACAATTCACATGGTGAGACCATGAAGAAAATAGGAATAAAGGTATGATGAAAGAAGAATAAAGATATAGTGAAAGAATAATAAAGATATTGTGAACATAGAAAACATTCGTTTAATATGTCTATTCTAGATGTCCATCATCCAGTGGAAATTGATTGAGCTTTTTTAGTAGTAATGAGTACCTTAGTGGAGAGGAATCCCATGAGGCATATGTATAGGTATGTATATATTACCTACATATTACCTTCACTAACTACTAAATATATTAATTAATTTGATTGAGCATATTTTATTCTAATTGCTATCAATGACAGTAGAGCATAAGATAATTGGGAATGTAAAACTAGTTTATGAAGCATAAATATAAGATTGATGTTTAATTTTGTTCTTCTAATTATTACTCATCCATAATAAAGCTAATTATAGATCATTTGACATGATTATATCTTTACATACAAATAGAAGAAAAAATAGACATGTTGATCCTAGAACCTTCAAATTCTCCTTTAAACCAAGAGATCTAAGGTTCAAAGAGAAATCAACCATAACTTTTATAACATTTATAAGATACAATAAGTAAGAGGAGAGCAACATTAAATATAAATAGTAGTATTGAAATCAGGAAGCAACCTTCACATTATCAATGGGTAACAATTTGATAGTGTAGACCCTCAAGCACAATAAGTTTGTTACATATACTTATGAATAAATGATTGTAATATGATGCATATATATGTTATCCACATCAATTAAAATAAGACAATAAATGCAAGAATTGGCAGATAATTAACAATAAAGAACGAAATAATAGGGGACAACCATGTTACCTCTACTCTAACACAAAAAAAAATCGATAATGGGTTGTCGGGATACCACCAAAATAGATAGAAAAGTAATATATTATCAACACCCTCCACGATATTATCAACATCACAAGAACTGAAACAAACTAAACGCACCAAGCAACACAAGTTAAGGATTGAAAAGGAGATAAAGCAGAACAATTAGGGCAAGATAATTTGGGAAACAAGAAGATCAATTAGGGCAAGACAATTAGCCCTATATGAGACGACAACATTTGGGTTACTGTCAAATGTTGTCATCTCAACAGATTTTCAATTCTTCTTTAATTTCTTAACCAAACACTATCGTCTAGGTGAGGAGAATTTTAGTTCCTACCCCTGCCACGATGGATGTATAGGCAAACTAGGACCTATATAAAAATTTAATATAATATGTCATGAGTTGTTTTTAGTAGGAGCTTGAGAGAGCTGTTAACT
>JAOSBL010000008.1:28814064-28824664 GCA_027568915.1 Erythroxylum roraimae
TGCATTCACTATATAAATATATAAGTATCGATCGATATATATATATACATAGACACACACATGCATATAAATGTGGTTATGTATTGCTACATGCTGTCATCTATACCAACATTGGATAGTATTCATTTGTTGGTACAACTACGGTAACAGTAAGTCGGTATAAACTTACCTGGTAATCGAACTCGTCCGTCCCAACCTTCCGACGGGGTCCAGCTCTTGCTATACCTAGTAAATTTAAAGAAAATATCTCAATCATTGCTAATTAGGAGTTATTGGACTCAAATAACAATTTAGGTATCATTCGAATTGCCTAAGCAGTCCATTTATGAAATTCGGAAATTTCTCCTATTCTCGCCTAAACGTTTCATGATTTTTAATTCAGAAACCATTGAAAATCTCACTATGGTTCTTTAAAGAAAAATAATCAGCATAATTTTTTGAATTTTTAGAAATTTTTTCATAAAAGTGACCAAAATGGTCACCAGAACGGTGCCTCTGACGACCGGAATATTCCCTCTGATTACCAAAAAGGTTTCAGTCTCAGAATTCAACAATTTTTATACCAAATGAAAGATTTTGATGAGTAGAATAACTTTCTCCAAAGCAACATACTTAGATTCTCAACATATTTAAACGAATTGAAGAAAAACAAACTAAAACCCTAACCTCTTTTTTCGTCAATCGGTGGCGATCCAGGTGGCAGCTGGCATCGAGACCATGGGGATTTTGTTCCTAACATCAAGACGAGTCAAATGGTGGTGGTGGTGACCGGCAACAACCACTGGAAGCGACAAATCTACGATTGACATTTTTGTCAATTTTTCTCTTCGATTTTTGCAACGATGGTGATTGAAATGGGTATGGTTCTGACAAACTCGTCAAGAGGAAGAGATTGGTATATAACACTAACCAGTTTAGGTCATCGACAGTGAAGAATGGTTAGAGAGAGGGAATTCATGAATAGTAACTTTTGGGAGGGGTTAAAATGAGATTATAAGAAAATGGGGAAAAGGAGAAGTTGCCTCTTATATATATATATAGCACACGGGATGTTACAAAAAACATAAACACTATAGAATCACTTATGATTTTAAAATCAGAAAAATTAAAATGACCTACAACCAATCTTCTCCAACGATTTTTCTATTCTTGGGTGAAAGAACTATCCAAATTTTTCTTGATTTAACAGTGCTGCAAGGAATTCAATAAGAGCTCAAGGCCTACTAGGATTTTAGCAAGATAGGCTCGATTCTTTAGAATCAAAGATGGACGAATTGACGGATGCCGTGAATTCCAAATTTAGGAGCCAATATGAAAACCAAAAGAGGATGGAAATCAAGTTCAATCAAATTGTAAAGAACTATGCATCTTCGATCTATAATATGGAGATTTAAGTGGATCAATTAGCCAATGCATTGTCTACATGAAGTGTGGGGAGTCTCCCAAGAAACATGGAATCTAATCCAAGGGAGCAACTTAAAGCCATCACTCTTAGAAGTGAGAGCAAGTTAGAAAAACCAACTAAGAAGAAGGTTGAACCCCATACTAATGGACACTAAGAGAAGAAGGAGGAAGTTCCACATATCCCAACCCCTCCATATGTTCCTAAGATCTCATTCCTAAAAAGGTTGCAGAAGAACCAAATGGACGTTCAATTTACAAAGTTTTTAGAGAAGTTGAAGAAATTGCAACTTAACTTGTCCTTTGTGAAAGCTTTGGAGAGCATACCCAAGTATCCAAAATTTCTCAAAGATGTCTTATTGAATAAAAGGACATGGGAGGACAACAAAGCATTTGCCTTGAAAGGAAGTTGTAGCTTTATAATTACCCACCATATTCCCTTAAAATTGAAAGATTTAAGGAGTTTTTATATACCCTATATTGTTGGTAATTTAGAATTCTCTAAGTGTTTATATGACTTAGGGGCAAGTATTCATCTTATATCTTTGTCCATTTTTAGGAATTTGGGGCTAGGAGATGCGAAGCCAACATTTATTCCTATTCAGATGGCATATCAATCTATAAAGAAACTATTCGGCATGTTGGAGGATGTGCCAGTAAAAGTGGAAAATTTTGTTATTCCTATAAATTTTGTAGTGCTAGACTTTAAAGAGGATCAAAACTATCCATTAATTATTGGTTGACCATTTATGAATAAAGGAAAAGCCTTGGTGGAAGTCTATGAAGGGAAATTTATTCTTCGAATTGGTGATAAACAAGTTAAATTTAACATGAATAAAGTATTGAAGAATCTGAAGGAAGGTGGCTCTTGCAAAAAGATTGATATAATGGACGAGTGTATAAAAGAACAAGAGGAGTGTAATAGAAAAGAAGTTAATGTTGGAAAGGTAGAAGATATAGAAGAACTAAGAAAGGAGGAGTTAGGTGACAAATTAAAATAGGAATAATTAGTAAGGATGGAAGCACCTATGAGACCATCCATTGAGAAACTAACCATTCTAGAGTTGAAAATTGATTGGGAACAAAAAAAGAGAGTGGTAGAGACAATTAGAAAGAGAATGAGAGATATAGGATAGAAAATTTTGGACATAAGAAGCATAAGTCATGATGTGATCCTGTATAAAACCTTACCATCCAAAAGTGGAGTTGGTTACAATAATTGAACTATAATGATCAAGCTAGTGACCTTAAAATTAGCATGTTATGTTCTAATAAATTTACTTTTTAAATTTTATGTGCATTTTTTCCTTATTTTTATAATTGCCCAATGAGTTGAATTGATGGATGTTTAAGGCATAAAGTATGGCCATGTTCCTTCTCTAATGCCATCATCACTATGATTACCATAAGTATTTTTACCCTTATTTTTCATTCCTTTTAATTTTGTTTGTTATATGTGTTGTTTTTAGTTATGTTTCATTTTCTACATTAAGGAAAATGTGTTGTTCAAGTGTGAGGACATATATGCAATTGCATATCATTTATATATGAATTTGCATTTACATTGTTTTAGTTTTTAATTAGGTTAGCGTTGTGTAAACATTTTGTTGCATGATGTGTGTATTGTGTAAATGTGTCAATGGCATAAAATTGAAAGGAATTAGCTTATTTATAAATATGATCATTTAATTTGTGAAGAAACATTAGCTTGTGAAGTTTTTGTTTTAAGTGTTTTTTAGGTGAATATTTATGTTGATTAGAATATTATACTTATTCCATCAATTTATGATACTTGTTTAAATACACATATAATTAAATTAATTTAAATTGGTTGATATCATCATTAGCCTTTCATAGGAGTGATTGACTAGGAAGAAGTGATGAGGTAAAATGTGAAAAAAACATCAACAAAGTGTTTTATATAAATATGTTAAATAAATTTCTTATTTTGCTAACCTGTTTAAAAAATATGTTAAGAATAGAGCTAGTAGCCAGTTGTAAGTTGCAACATAGCTGAGTAACTAGGGACATTCACAACAAAATGTTTGTCTTCACATCAAAAGGCAAGAATGACACTCTAACCAAGCTTGATGATATAGTGTTGTCAATAAAAGTGAACCTATTGATCTTCTTGTTCAATGTCAAAATAAATTTCATGAAAGGGTATTTAGTGATGGCTTACCTTTTTAATTGAAAAATAAGAATGATTGCATACTTACAAGTGCCATAGATGTTTAAATAAGTGTTGATATTTTGGTTGATATGCGTATTTAAATCAAAGCGTTTGAACATGAATGGAATAAGTTAGTGTGTTGGAAATTTTTAAGTGATTGATGTTTATGACTAAGTTAATTTTATGAGATTTGATGCCATTATACCATTATTGTATTGTTGCATGATTGTGTGTTTGTGCATTCATGTGTTGTGTTGTTTTGTGGTTTTGGTTTTGCTAAAGGAAAAGCAAAGATTTAAGTATGTGGAAGCTGATAGGTGTTAATTATAATGTGTTTTCTAGGTATTAGAGCATGTTTAAGTGTTTTTTAGATGATAATCACGTGTTTAGGACTAAGATTTATGTTCTTATTAGTGTTTTATGTGTTTTATTTGATTGATTGTTGTTTAAGGCAAGAATTTGATCTTAAATGTATATTTGAAGGGTTGTTTGATGTTTTTGGTGATGAGTGGAGACAGGAAAAAGTGAAGAAAAGATGAAAAAGTTGGAGAATAATGTCTACATGATCATGCATGGAAGCATCAGCAGGTTGGAGAGCCTTTAGCATGATCATGCATCCCATGCACCATCGTGCCAGAGAGCTAGAGAAAGGCTATGCACAATTTTGTAGCTTTTCCAAGTCGCAAGTTTTTTTTTTATACTTTTAACATTTTGGACTATTTTAGAAGATAAACACGTGGAAAAAAACCTAGATAAAATTCTAGAAGACTCAATAATATATAATGAAGAGAAAAACATCATTTAACCGCTACAGAAGCATAATAAGAGGAGATCAAATAATAAAAAACTCTAAAGAACAAAGTTGTAAATTTTCCAGCTTATGGCAAAGAAGAGAACACTTTTAGATTCATTCTTTACTCTTTACTCTTTTCTTATTATTTTTTGTTTTTAGAGATTAATGATAACTAAATTTTGATATATAGTTACATCTATGAATTACTAAATTCCTTTTTAGGAATTACTCTTAATTTATTTGTTGAACTTTACATTCTTAATTTAATGAAATATTCTTGTGATGTTTATTATTTTATATTCAATTTGAATAAAGAGATTAGACTGAATCACTTGTGCTATGTTGCTCAGTAAGAGTTGGTTCCTTAATAGACCTATAAACATAAAACTTATGGGCAATTTAAGAGAGATCTTAATTGCTTATTAGTTATCCATAGGATTGCTTCAAATCCAATTACATAGTTAGAAATAGTTTGATAGATTGAAAATCACAATTTAATTTTGTCTATTTTAATTAATATTACCTTATTAGATCTTGGGAGAGGGTAATCATAATCAATGGATATCTAGGATCAACTAGGATTAAATTAAGAAGATAAAGTGAAAACAAATAAGGATAGAAGTAATTTCTAGTTTTCATTATTGATCAATTAATCAAATTTACTACTGCAATTTTCATTGTTTATTTATTAAGTCTTGTTTTTAGTTTAATTATTAGCTCTTCTTCTTATTGTTTACCTTAAGCAAAATTTACAAGAATTATTAGATGACTGCTACAATCCTTGCGGGATGAAACTTTTTATACTATAAGATACAATCTGTATACTTGTAGTTAAAAAAGTTTTTAATTAAAAGTTTAATAGTAATTAATGCAAAGTCTTATACTATCATCCTTTTTCTTTACAAACAATACTAGAGCTCCCCAATGTGATGTGCTCAATCCAATAAAGCTCTTTTCTAATAACTCCTCTAATTGCTTTTTCAGCTCCTGTAACTTAACAGTAGCCATCCTGTAAGGTGAAATAAAAATTAGTGCAACTTCATGCATAGTCTTAATAGTGAAATCTATCTTCTATTGAGGCGGTAAACTAAGTAAATCATCTAAAAATACCTTCAGAAATTCCCTCTCTCTATAGGAATATCGTCTAACTCAGGACTTACCTCCCTCATATTTGTAATCTAAGCTAGATATGCCTTACATCCTTCCAATATCAGTCATTTAATAGTCGTGGGTGAGATCACACATACTAGAACTACTTTGTGATCCCCCATAAATATTAGCTTCGATTTACTTAAAGACTTTATGATCACCTCCTTTATATAATAATCCACTACAACTCAATGTTGTGCTAACTAATTCATCTTAAGAATCACATCAAACTCCCTTAAATCCATCACTTTTAAGTCTGTTGGTAGCTCCACTCTACCAATCCTCACTAGCATTCCCCTTTTTCACTATTTACCATCATACAGTCTCCCACTAGAAAACCACACTCTTATTTTATATCCTAATGGACTAACCTCCCCCAGAAATCTAGAGGCAAACTTTAAAGAGATGTACAAATGTGTAAATCCTGGGTCTACTAATATATTTAGCCTCAATATTATCAAATAATGAAATCGTATCTAAAATGACATTACTTGCTATGGATGCCTCCTCCCTATTATATGGTATATCATTGCCTAAGTATGACCCTGTAATGAGGATGTCCCACTAGTACTTATAACTGCTGCCAGTCTGCATCAAGCTCCTTTAGTACTTTACCCAAACCTTTACTTGAACTAAAATTATAACTCTGACCATATATTATTTCCTCTGCCCTCACTCTCGTAACTCCTTTCTATTGTCAAACAACTCCTCTTAAATGCCCCTGCTCTCCATAGATATAGCATATTTGACTGATCCTAATGGGTCTCAAATATGGTCCTCTATGAACTCTCCCACAATTTGCACAATTTTAATCCCTCAAACTCCTTTATTAAAAGATTCTCTGAACCTCTAGCTAACTCCTTTTTCTGATCCAATTGATGGTGCACTAATTGCAGCACCCCACGCTCGCAAGACACGAACCCGACATCTATGGGTGATATCCGAGTTTGCGCCCCACGAGGGTAGCGTGCTAGAACAATAAATCATTCAAAAATCGGTATAAATTTTTTTTGAACCCACCACAAACAGAATATGCGAAAATTCATAACCAATTCGGGCCCACTTTCATTCATAAACTTTTTCAATCAACACAATACAATCAACAAAATTTTCAATAGCCATTTGGGCCCTCTCACAAATACAAAGCACTTTAGTCGTTTCAGAATACAAATTTATACAAAAATTTGCAGAATATACAATTCAATACAAAATAAAGAAATGCAATATAGACCCGAATTGATCTCGACCTCTATCCTTCACTTGTATGTTATAGGTATACTCCCGTGGACCTAACGGGATATTCTTCTTATCCTGAAAAATATTTGCAAATTTTGGGTGAGTTTTGTGAACTCAATGAGTGACCATCATCGATGGCTCACCCATTCACATAACACATAATTCACATTCACATTATTTCACATTTCACTTTCAATTTCACACTTCACATTCAATACACTTAATCATTCATATTATGCATATGCACATGAGACTCACTTTCCATTTGTTACTTTGTTGTGACCGAGTGCCTGAACTGTCTCATATAGGGTTCATTGATAACTGTCCTTTATCCGTTTGGGAGATACAGGGCTTATTAGACATTGGGCCTGAGGCTCTAATTCACTTCTGAGTTCGAAGCTCATTTTCACTCGTTGAGCTTTAAGCTCTGATCGGTGGCTACTCTGGTCACAACAGCCATTATGTTTCATGCATTCATGAAATGAAATGCATCAGTCACATTTGCATGATCCACATTCACTCATATTCACATATCATCGGACAGTAGTCCGGCATTTAACATTAAATTTGAGTATCACTTTTCATTTACATGCAAATGCACATTCAAAACATATTTAACAATCACATTAAGTACACTTAGTTTATCCAATTCACTTTCAATGAGCACTTCAATATTTTATTCATATAACACATTCATCAGGCCCTCTGTCCGGAAACTAACACAGTCAATCACATTCACATAATCATTCAAAAATCAATTAATACAAAATTTCAAACAAAACAAACAATGAAGTGAGACCATCTGGGTCTACTCACAGTACGCTCCAGATTAGCATTTGCTTGAAATTTATGCAAGACACACATTACACACTCAATAATAATTGCACACTTATAAGCATTTATTTATGCACAAATGTATAAATGGACTATTTACAATGCATGCTCAATGACAATCCCGGGTACTGTAACAAACTTCATATCTTATGCTCATTCTCATTTCATAACTTAATCACTCATCAATTCTCTAAATCACAACTAAATCAAAAATCTATCATTTTTCATGATCATCCAAAAACCAGAACACTCACACATTTCATCACATTTTTTGCACTTCTTCACTTTCAATTTTTCTGCATTTCTAACTCTTATATTTTCTTCATTTATTCCTCTAACTATCACTTTAATCGTTCTTTCACATCATTACACATTTTCATTCAACTCCAAAAGCTAGTTTAACACTATCCCATAACATTTCAGTCATCAAATCCAAAGAAAATCCCCATGTACGGCACACTAAATCTCCTCACTCATTTTCCAGAAAATAAGAATATCACTATTCTTAACCATTTAGCAGTGAACTAACAATGCATGCTTCATTTCATCCAAAAAAAATACATAATCATAACAAGCTTACTTGTTTAAAGCTCTAATATCTGCAAAATTACGTAACCTTAATCCCTCAAGCACCCACGTACATCAACTTGAAAGTTGACAGGCAGGTTCAGTTTTTCTTGGGATTGAAGAAAAAATATCAAAGTGGAAGTGATGACAAACATAGAAAAGCAAGATTTAACTTTGGTGAATATTTGATGAAAAACTCTGTGTTGGAGGAACTCTAAAGAAAGAAGTTTCAAGAAGGATAAAGACAAGGACAACAGCTTGTCTTTCAAGGTTATTAAAGCTTAACTTTAAAGCCTGGACACCAGTCCATTTCTTATCCACTCATCCACTTCCCTTCATTAAGACTTACTTAAGTATAATCTATACATAAGTTTAAAACTCAATGATACCACTGCAATCACAAGTTGTGACCCAATAAATCTTTTTCAGATTTTTCCATAAACACAACATTTTGGGTCAAATTTGCATGTTCTTTTGGACCCCGATACTGAAGTTATTTTGCAACATTTTCTTCTAGAAACATATTCCCCTATGTCTTATGTTCCCATTGACACCAAAAATCATTCAATTTGGTATTCTGCAGATCCATATATAATTAAAATACCGAAGTATGTTCTATGAAACAACACTAGTTCATTGTTTGATCCGATCCCCTCACTTTCGTTCAATCAATCTTTTTCAAATCAATTCAGAATGCTACCAATATTTGTAAAGAGATAGAAAAATGTATTAGGAATCTATTGGTCCAAGAATCACTCCAATTGGAGGTCGAAAGACAAAGTTAAGGCTGAAAGAATCAAACAAGGTTCTGTCCTCAATCATATTAAACCTTTTTCTTTTGGGGCAACTAGCATAACTTTTGCTATAGGTATTGGATCAAGGTCATTGTTCGATGGTTTGAAAGGGGACTTATAGGTTTATAACTTTTATGAAGACCTTGAAGGCAATTCTATCGTCTAGAGAGTCAAATTTGGACTAGACGATACAAAATGAACAGTACATAGAAGTTGTATTACAATTGGCACAACTCTCTCTAAATATCGGATTGAGATCATCTTAGGACGATTTCAAAGAGGACTTTGAGATCTAAAACTTTCAAGAGGATCTTGAAGACAAATTCTATAATCTAAAGTGTCAAATATGGACCAGAAGATTTTTTGGTCAACATAAGATGAAGCAGAAAGTCAACCTAAGACGAAGGGTGAGATGAATTGAGAAAAACAGACGAATCGAAAAGCAGATGAAGCATAGAGCAGACAAAACAAAGTCAACTTAAGATGAAGCAAAGTCAACTTAAGACGATATGACGTCATCAAAGACGATACATCTTTATAGACGATACATCTTCACAGACGATATGAAATCATCACAGACAATACATCTTTACAGACGATATGATGTCATCACAGACGGTACGTCTTTACAGACGATATGGCGTCATCACAGACGATATGATGTCATTATAGACGATACGTCTTTACAGACGATACATCTTTATAGATGATGCATCTATGCTCCTGACCATAACTTTCTACTACACTATCCAAAAATTCCATATTATATATTCTCAGTAAACTTCTCCAATGTATTTTCCTTCACTAAATCTAACACTTAAATTTTTTATCTCTAGTCCTCCATTTCATTCTACTCATTCACTATAACCACAATTTTCAATCTATTCCATTACTATTCAAAATACCCAGAATGTCAATGAGTGCATGTACAATTATTTTAATGTGTGCAAAGATTCAAATTCACATGCATGTATGCTGACATTTTGCTGAGCATGAAATGCAAATTTTTCTAACTCTCACATTTCTATTTTCTCCATTATTGAAATCTAAATTCTAACCCTTAATATGGGGACGGGATGTTACACTAATAATTATATACTATCCTAAATCCCCACTAATAATATTTATTAATTTTAATTTTAATTTTTAATTTTTAACTAATATTTTTAATTTATTTTTCAATTTAATTAATTAAATTTATTTTTCCTTTTTTCCCCCTTCCTTATGTGAGTTATTTGGAAATAGTCTCTTTACTAGTTAGGGGTAAGGCTGTGTAATATTAAACCTCCACAGACTCTACCTCTCTGCGGTATTTCTACTGGGCGTTATTGTTATTGTTGTTTTATCTTGAACCCATACTAGCTTTCTGATCTCCACTAAACCTATAGAAACAACCACTCTTGCTCGATGTAGCACCGGCTCTCTTAGATCACCCTACACTAGTAAACCATTACTGACTACCTCTCCTCTTAACACACTAACTTTCCTCTCCATAATAACCCTTTGGTTGCCTCTTCAACTCTCCTCTGCTTCTTCCATGTTTTATCACATCCTCTACTCTTAGTGCAGTATCTAGTTGTAAGTGTAAGTCGACTTGTACACTTCTGTAACTCGACTTACGCTCGCACAGTACTCATAAGTCGACTTGTATGA
>JAOSBL010000008.1:28834844-28850456 GCA_027568915.1 Erythroxylum roraimae
TCCAGTCCTCAGATATCTTTATGAGATTTCACTATCTCTCAAAAACGTTACAAGTATTCTTTGTTTCCGAGCCTCTTTAGGTCTCTTACAATCAGTATTTTTTTCACACTTAGCCTCTTCAAGCTACTTGCACTTCTTTCAACTGAAAGTTTTTTTCGAGCTTTGTTACAGATAAAATAGCTCTAGCTTTTTGTACAATATTTTCTCTCAAAGATTGCTAAATTTTTTAATTTCACTAACTTCTACAGTCTTCGACTTTGACTCATATTTATAGCCTTTGTCTTCAACTGCTTCTTGAAAACTGCTTCTTTCTTCTTGCTTCTTGATCTTTCAAGAATCAGTTTTTTTCAGTTGAGTTCTGTAAATAACTCAAGCTGATAAGTAATTTGACGCGGTATCGGATCTTTCGTCTGCTTTCTATCGTCTGTTTTTCTTTCGCCTTTATGCCTTGCGTCTGACTTCCTATCGTCTCATTTTTGCTTTGCGCGTGCTTCCATCTGCTTTTTGTGTTTGCGCTATCGTCTGCTTTTTATATCTTGTCGCTTCCGTCTGCTTTTTATATTTTGCTTCCGTCTGCTTTTTATTTTGCTTCCGTCTGCTTTTTTATCTGCTTCCGTCTTACTTTCTTTTGTCATTATTATTTGTTCTCCATGAAAATTATTCACGTAAAGTCATTTTGACTTAACATCATATATGTCTTTTTGGTGATTTTGTTAATTCTCTTTTATCTGCCTAGTTGTGTTTGATATTTAAATGATGCTTGATCCCAATTGACCACTTGCATTAATTTACCCATTACACGCACTAAGATGCATTCAACAAGGTTTTAAGAAATGGAGTTCATTGATTAAAACCTTGGACTTAAAGGGTTCTTTAAAGTTTATCATTTGAAAACTTAGTGATTTTTACTCCCACAAAGATTTGTTATGAACTATGATAGCCAAAGCTCAATTTTCAAGAGGATTTTATCATATTTGATCATCGTTTGAGTTTTCAATTTCCTTTCCTAAAAATCTAAAAATACCTTTTTATATACTTTTCTTTCAATTAGCTCAATTTAGTTAGTTTTTTCAAAGATCCAAAACCCCCTCCTAACCAATTTAGTTTGCATTTCATGATAATTAGACTAGCTTAGATCTATTGCACTAGGTTCCGATTAAGTGAGACGACCCAAGGTTGCTCTCTATATTGCAATCCTTGGAATTAAATTTTTGATTCGGCTTCCAAGGGTTAAACCCAAAGACAAAACGAGGATCACTAGGCCAAGCACATTGAAAAGCAATAAAGAGAGTATTGAGGTATCTAAAGGGAACTGTGGACTATGCATTATGTTATCAAGGCAATGATCTACATATACAAGGGTATACAGATGCAGACTAGGGAGGAGATATAGATGAAAGAAAATCTATCTCAGGATATGTATTCTTACTAAACCATGGAGCAATATCATGGAAAAGTAAGAAACAATCTTGTGTTGCATTATCCACAATGGAAGTTGAATTTATAAAATTCTCAACTGTAGTATAAGAGGTTGTGTGGCTTCATTGATTCTTAGTGCATTTAGGAGTCACTAAAAGCAAATTTAATCCAGTGACCATCAACTGCGATAGTTAAAGCTGCAATCGCTTATACTAAAGACCCCACATTTCGTTGTAAGACAAAGCACATAGATACCAAGTATAATTATGTGAAAGATATAGTTGCACGAGGAGAAGTGAACATGAAATATATATCTACGTGAGATATGATAGCTGATCCAATGACAAAGCCAATTTCCAGAGATGTATACATTGGGCATGTAAAGTCACTAGGACTATATAGATGTTGAAATGTACTGATAAACATTTCTTTGTGTATGTTCACTCATTATAATGTCATATTTTGGATATAATGTATGATGAAGATTATACATTGTGTATCATTCGATTCATGAATATATATGTTTTTGCGTATATATATTTTGGGATGAATCACAAGTATATGAGACAGATTATACATTGGCCCTCTCATATGGGAAATCACCTCTGTTGTTTATGCTCGCTAGAGATGGGGCGTGGTTAAAGTTTATTATCTAGGTGGTAATTGAAAGCGAGAAACTTAAACCATAAATGTCGCAAGGAAATTGGTTCAAAGTGATTTATTAATCACTATATCTGTCTTACGTTGCCAGATGTGAGTTCTGAACATTTTTTGAGTAGATAAGTGAACTTAAGTAAAATATTGAGTATGTTTGAACTATCATCTATACGGTATTTCTTGAATGAAAGATGTTTAAGTTAAACGAAGTGGGTAAATACCGTTGCACATGACTCGTACCATATGTGCACAACTGACCACAAAAGGGATTAATGTAAGTCTCTAGATCTCATCTTACATTGTGTGAGACCTTTGAGGTTGAGAAGAGCCTCTTGTTTCATTCTTGAGAATTGAAATTAAGGTTTGCTACTTTAGGTTATTGCCAAAAGATCATGCAAGATGCGATCCTATGAAATAATTCTAGGAAAGCAAATTAAATTTAATTCAAAAGAGAATTGAGAATAGAGGAAGGTCATTTAATTTAGATCACTGATTGGCATGAAAAGTATTCATAGATGGCTATCGTCTCTTTAGTAGAGAACTTGAGTACAGTCATGACACAAGAAACTAAATGAGATCAAAGAAAAGCGCAAATGCGAGATATGACCTAAGGTATAACATATAATGTCTACTCAAGGACACATAAGTCTCAAGATCGATTTGTTAATCAAGATGTCATATACTCCTAACAGATATATGGCAATGTACTTTCGTCATATGCTGGTCACATCGGTTATTGAACAAGTATGAGTACTACAGAGTTCTTTTTTTTTGGTTAATTAGATTAAAACCTATCATATGTAAGTGGGAGATAATGAATCACATAACCCCATGAAGGGTATTATGGTAATTATATTTTAAATAACTAGCAAAGATAGTTAAGGTTTTGAATTTAAAAACTAAAGAACAAAAGATAAGAGTAATCTTTAGAACAAAAAACTTCTGGAGAAAGAGACATGCAGTAAACGCTCTTTAACTAGTAGAACTACAACAAAAACCCAAGTATGTGTTTTTTTTTGTTTTTGTATGCATATGCAAAGATCCTGTTTAATATGATCTATGTGATTATGTTCTATCTTGATTATTTCTAACATATACTTCTAATGTTATTGCATGTTTAATTTTTAATGCATGTAAATCTCATTTTAATTTAATCATTTAAATTCATACACTCCTCTTTTTCTATAATTAAGATTTGAATTATCACTAATATTTATATCACCCTTATTCATATTAAGTTTATAGTATACTTACGAATGGTATAAGGTAATACGAAGAAATTTGATTTTTAATTTTTCATTATATTGATTTAAATAAAAATTGGAAAATATTTTTGGATTTCAAATATATCATTCCACTTAATAAATCAAATGTGTATTTTATTTTAATTAATACGTAATTCAACAACAACAACAACAATTCGGTAAGAATCTCGCTGATATACAAGGTCTAGGAAGGTTCAACAGTATGCATCCTTACTCCTAACTAGTAGAGAGTTTGTTTCTGAATAATATGTAATTGGATGCTATTGAATTCAACAAAATTTTCAAAAACAACGTCATCCATCAACTCATGCTCATCACTTGCTATTTTTAAAATTTTGTTATTGCTGTTTAAGTGTAATGTAGTGTCCCTTTTATACCTAGTGAATATTGAACAATTCAAATTATTCGTTCCCCAACCGAAGATATTCATAGCCTCACTCAATGGTTCAAAGAATAAACTAACGAAAATGAATTATAATGTTTACTATTCATATTAGAATTTTAAATTCAAAATTTATTATTACATAGTTTTTTTCCTAAAAAATTTTCAACCTTTTCTACAGATAAGAAAAATGGGATGCCTATTTATAATACCAAAAACATGCTATCATTTGAATGGAAACCCTTTATTTAGGGTTTCAATTTGCAGGGACAAAATATGAATTGGATGCAACAACTTCTAGACCGAAAATCAAACTTAAGGAATCGAAAAAAGGGTGCCAAGTCCGTCGGTTTCGTTTTCGATGTCCACATATCCCCATTAAATTCATGCTGTTGACGTCGTTTCCATTCGTTTTCCAACTGCATACTCTACAATGAGAAACTGTTAATTTGGGAAATAATGGTTTATTCTCGCTATCGAATGTGCTTGGGCAACTGTAAATGAATTAGAAAGCTAAGGACTACATTCGTCGAAGAAGCAAAACGACATTCGCAAAGAAACTGTCCTTAAACTAAAATGAGTAGTTACAATATAAAAAAGAAATAATAGTAATAATCTAATATGTACAAGGTTTGAAAGTTCGGTCGTAGAAATGAAAAGTGTCGGGGAAGGTGAAAGGAAGGAAGGACCGAGATATATTATTGGCTGCGCAATTAAACCCCAAAATTCTAAAGAGCAGACAAGTCCAAAGTTAGACCATTTTAAGCGAGAGAGACAAGGGGCAAGAGGTAACAATAACATCTCTCAAATTTTGTTTCTATAATTGCCTACATTCCTTTTCCCTTAATTATTTCACTTCTGCTCTTTAGTCGAAAGCTTTTCTTTTTGGGTGAAAAGGCAGAGGCTCAGACTCATCTATCTCTTTCTCTCTCACCCTCTCCCTGTACTTACCTCTCAGCTGTACAAAAAAACGAAGCTATCTTCTTCTTATACTCTCTCTAGTTTCATCCACCGATCTCTCTCTCTCTCTTTCTCTCTCGGCAACTGGTTTCTTGTGGTTCTCAAATTCGCGTTTGATCTCCAATTACTGGTCAGCTTATATAAAAATCAATCCAGGTCAGTTCTTGACTTTCCTTTTCTGTTTACTCTGTCGCTTTCGGTTGCTAAATAGTTTTGATTTCTCAGATCCGCAGTCTTTTACATGTCGAATTTTCGGTGTTTGCTATCTTGCTTTCGTTACTAATTTGTGTTTGATTATTGATGTCGTTTTGGACAAGTTGGTAGCTGGAATGGCGAATCGACTGAAAGAGGACGAGAAACATGAGCGAATTATTCGGGGGCTTCTCAAACTTGAAGAGAATCGTAAATGCGTTAACTGTAATAGTCGGGTAGGTAGCTTTCCGAGTCTGTTGCATTCTTCTATTGTCTGTAGTTTTCTGATTGGTAGCCTATACTAATTCTTAAATTATTCCAATCAATATTGTATTTTCTTTAATTAACCAATATTGTGTGTGTGTGTATATATATATATACATAAATATTAATGGAGAAAACATATTTGAGTAGCATCATATGTGAATGAATTAGTTCTTAATGAGTTATTTGAGTGTGGAATAACTGTTCTATGAGTTATGTTTTGACACTGACAAACCTCTATAGATGGATCAAAAATTGGTGTATATAATTATTTTTGGGCTTGAGTGATTGGGAACTTTTTATTCAAGAAATCTGATGGTGTATCAAGATATTTCCTCTTTTAGTAACATTGTATGCTTCATGGTCAATTGCATTTTTTAAGAAAAGGAAAGGAAGAAAGGGAGTAAGCTGCAGAGCACAATGCATGATGGGACTGGCTTCTACTCAGTCGGTTGCTTATATTGATTGCAATGATGCATTCATAAACAAAAAAGATGTTTGAAAACCATAACTGTGATTTTAACTGCATCTCTCAATTTGGGCTTCTGTTTTCATTTATTTTCTTGTAAATGATATTAATGCTCCATAGCTTTTAATCCAGCTTGTTGCATTATGTTTTTGTTTAATCGTGTTACTTGATTGCTTTGGATAACATATAGGCATTACGACAAAACTTCTTGAAACTTTAAAATCATTAAGCTCATAGAGATCAAGACTTTGTCAGATTTGCATGATATTTGTGAAGAATGGCTTGAATGAAATAATAATATTACTTCTAAATAAGCTGTGTAAGATGTTATTATTTATTCAGGTTTAATGCATTCATGTAAATTTACTCTGCCTAAATTTATAGTTGTGTTGATAATTTGTTCCTGACTGAGCAGGTGCCACAGTATGTGTGCACAAATTTCTGGACGTTTGTTTGCACCACATGTAGTGGAATACAGTAAGTATAAATGTTATCCTCTGTGTAGCACATTCCATTTCTTCTTTCCATGTTTTACTTCCACCATGTGGTTTTATTTCTTGTAAGATCTGCAGTTTTGCTATTTTCTGGGAGTGCATTTGGAAAGGGGAGGGAGAGGGATTGCAGTTGCTTTAACTGATTTTATTGTTGAAAATACTTGTAGTCGGGAATTCACACATCGAGTAAAATCAGTATCAATGGCAAAATTTACTTCACAAGAAGTTTCAGCTCTTCAAGAAGGTGGAAACAAGGTATAACTTTTCCTAACACATCTATCTCAAAACTCTCCTAAAATTCATATACCTGGATTCTTTTTGTTTTTATGTTATCTTCTTAGTGGTTCATCGTTGATTACCTGAGCATCAAATTTGCAGCGTGCAAGAGATGTCTATTTCAAAGAATGGGATTCACAGCGTCAATCTGCTCCTGATAGCAGGTTATATTTAGCTTCTGCTGTATTTCATCATGTGTCAATCATGATTGTATTTCTGATTCAAATGCTCTTGCTCCAGTAACATTGACAGATTACGGGACTTTATTAAACATGTTTACGTTGATAGAAGATATACTGGGGAAAGGAACTCTGGCAAGCCTCTTAGTACAAAGATGGTGACTTTAGTTGCATCTGTTGAACTCATTAATGATTGGCTCCCCAAATATTACCTAATCATTGTTCAAATTGAAAATGGTGCAGGGTGAAAAAGAAGACACCTACGACAATAGGAGAAATGATGCATATCAGGGAGGGTCACGAAGTCCCCCTTATGAGGATTCATATGAACGACGGTATAGTGAAATGTCTAGTCCAGGTGGAAGAGGTGAAGACAGGAATTCTAGATATGGTTATGATGGAGGAAGAAGTCCGGGATATGACCAAGAAGGTCGACAATATAATGATAATAGGAGAAGTCCTGCTCATCATGAGATAATCAGTGACTGGCGTAGAGAAGACAGATTCCAAAACGGAAGAAAAAGAGAAGACCGTCTGTCATCTGATGGAGATTCAAAGCTGGAAGGCCGTTCACCTGAGAGACTCAAGGATCCTGAGGCTTCTAGTCCCCCACTGGTGCGGCCAGTTAGAGAAATTTTGAGAGATAATGTAGTGCCTCTTCGTATAAGTGAACCACCAAAGGCCAATGTGACAAGGACTGCTGATGGTCTTGCTCAGACACGGGTAAACATTCTATTTCAAATAGCTGCATTTAGAACTCAAACATTTCATCGATACATTTTCAATTAGTCAGGCATCATGAATTCAGCAGTTCCAGTAGCATATTTGTGAGAAATTGTTTTTTTTTTTTCAATTTGTTTCCAATGAAGTCAGCATAGTTATTGCATCACTTACAACTTGGATCAAAGCCTTAATTTTCACATCCCACGGTTTGCATTATAGTTCCATTATTTAGCTAAATCAATAGTTTCACTCCCTCCTCTGGATCTTTATCATGAAAGATGAAAGTTTGGGAGAATAGCATTTGTAGTTCAGCTGTGTGCCATCTGGTTACTTTTAAGGTTCACCTACTTGGATGCTTAAGATTGCATTTTGGTTGAGTTGAAGGACAGTCACTTATTTGACAAACTCACTTCTCTGTTCTCTCTTGCATTTCATTATAAAGTGACTGATGGGTTGGGGAGAAGGAATGGTCTGTCTTACAGTATTGTTTCATTTAATTACAGAGAACTGCTTCTTCTAGTAGCTTGGGATCTATCAACGGGAATTCTGTAGAAGTTAAAGTGGAGAGTACTGCAAGTTTAATTGATTTTGATGCTGATCCTGATCCTCCTGTAACATCAGTTCAAGAATCACAGCAAACTTTGCCCCAATCTGTTATTCCACCAGCAACTAGTATTAATGACAACAATTGGGCCTCCTTTGATTTGGCTCCTAAGGTCAATGTAACTCAAACGCCTTCGAGCATGAATCCATTAGAATCTGTTCTTTCGCAGTTATCAACTCCAGCATCGGTACCTGGGCACATGTCACAAATGCCAAGCAGTTCTGGTACACCAACCATCGGCAATGTGTCACTTTTGTCAAATGTTGGTGTTTCACCTGTTGTACCTCCAGGAAACACATCTGTGTCATCCTTTGGTACTGGTGCTCCTGCAGCTACACCAATTAGTAACTTGTCAACATTGAATCCTGGTGGTATTTCAGTGGCGGCTCCTGGTCTGGCACCTAACACACCAGTCATAAGTGCTAATTCCTTCGTCAAACCTACTGAAACAGCACAATGGTCTAGTGTGCAGCATCAACGGCCTTCTTTCTTTCCTACTTCCATTGGTCATTCTATTGCCCAACAATCTACACAACTTGATGGAGGATCCAGCAATCAGGTGTTGATTCTGTCGTGTTCTTGAATTTTGTTCTGTATCTATTATCAATATCTGTTTACCTTGTTACTTGCTGGACATTTTTAGCAGCCTTGGAATTTGTTGACAACGCCAAATGTGCAAACAAGTTTACCCTCAAGGGGAGCACCTAATGCCTTCTCAAGTCCCATCCCAGCCGTTAGTTATACTGGTATGTCTCAACCTCCATCTGTGGATGTAAAGCCTAGTGGGAGAAAAGAACTGCCTGAGGTATGTTAATTATATTGTTGACCATTTATTTGGCTGCATCCCTGTTATATCCATTCTACATGTTATGTGGATCGTTATATGTTTACAGGATCTTTTTACCGCCACCTATTCAACTTTCAATGCACCAATTCCTGGATGGCATACTGTTTTACCCCATGGAATGGGGTTCAACATGCAATACAATAATGTAGTGCCGGTATGCTTTTATCTACTCAAGTGGAAAAAATCAATGATTTTGTTCTGTTCTGAAGGTTTTTGACTAGTGTAACTTTTGACTGTTTGTTGCAGTCTGTGCCAAATCTCCAGTCATCAAGATCATCAAACCCATTTGATGTCAACGAAACACCCCCTGTTCAATCTCAAGCTGTATGTGACAAACATCTGATTTTGAGCACTATAATAATAATAAAAAATTATCCTCATAATATGATTTCCTTGATTTGTTTTGTTGAATCTTTCAACAAGGAAATTATGCTTGAGAAATAGTGAAAAGAACATATCATTGTACATTTGACGTGAAATGTTGTAGTGAATTCATGCTTATTGTCATGGTTGTGACTGGGACCTTTATTTGCTGGTAAGGGCTTGAAATAGGAATAAAGTGATATGAATGAGGAATTTTGTCCAGCTGAATTTCTAATTTTTATTTTCGTGCTTCTAGCAGACTAAAGGCCCATTCTGTCACTTGTGGAGTGGTACATGATTTGAGAGTATAATTATTTGATTTATATTTAGTATTTTAAAATGGTGTTTTCCCTAATGATTTTGATAATGGAAATAAATGTAAGCAGGACCTTGTTTTATGTCTTTCTAGTTTCATTTAAAGTTCACATGAATTATGTTTCTTGCCATGCAGTTTCCTCCCATGGCATCTTTGCAAGGAGCTCTACCAGAGATCCCACCAGCTGCTTTGCAGCGTACTTCTGGTGTTGGCACTGCAATGCCAGGATGGTCTTCATCCCAGTCACTTCCATATGTATCAGCTTTGACATCCCAGTCACCACCTTATGTATCAGCAATGCCTCAAAGTAACTTCATACATTAATTTTCTCTTTCTTCTTCTTCACTGTGCTTTGCCTTTGACTTGGATGTTCAATGTCACTGGATAAATTTCAGGGCCATATATGGTTCAGCAAGTACCAACTACCACCCTACTTTCTGGGTAAGTGGTCATAATATGCTGTAAAGTCACTATCCAGTAGCATGTTCTTGTGTACTTTTCCTGGACATAGCTGTCATTGCTAGCAGCTCTAAGGTTTTAGATTCTGCTTACTGCCATGGAAGATGTTGAAAGTTGTAATTTTTGGGCTCGCCAGCCAAGTTAATTGAGAGTAAAGCACTGCTTACTAGATTGTAATAGCTCTATAGCTTAAAAAATTTCCTTAAACCAATCATATCTTGTTAGGGTTCAATGGGACTTGCTGTGTTTTTAGTTGGTTGGAATTGAATTAGAAAATTATACCTCCATTCCATAAACAATAGGTATCTCACGTTATTGAGTTCTCATATGGACGGAGTGATCAATTACCGATGTCTGTAATGTAAGGGTTCTATATATTTATTTTTGTAATTTTTGTTTTTGCAAACTAGGCATCAAGGTTTAAACAGCGATACAGCTGCTTTTGGTACAACGACAATGGACCAACGAGTGCATGGTAGGTTTTCTGCTCCTGCTACACCGCGTCCATTCTCATCTCCTGGAGGGAACCCGTTTGGATGAAAAAGATTATAATGTATCTCTTCTTTCATATGAAGAAGCATCAACTTGGTGCTTGCTGTCAGATTACTGGGTGGGAATTTTTGGTTTTGTCTATTGTACTTATCTAGCCAAAGTAAAGGGTGGTTGTGTTTATTTGTGTAAAGTGTCAAAAGTTCAATGTCAGTTGAGGAAAGTTGGTCGGAGGCAGAAAGAGAGGTCACTCGTTAGTTAATGTGGTTGGGCACTGTCAGTGGCAAATAAATTGTTGATTGATGCTGCCTGCTGTCCCCAGAACTTACATTTTTTCTTCTCTCTCTTTTGTGTGGCCTACTGGTCTTAGAAGTTGCCATGTCCTCTTTTTCATTTATTGATGTACGATTTTGAAGATTTCTTGACCATTGTGATGATTGGAGTATGTGAAAAGGTTATGAAAGAGTTAAGCGTGCATTGCATCTGTTGATTGCTTGGACGTGGTTCCTTATTGTGACATCTACCAACTCTTCCATGTTCAAACAGGGCTCCTGTATTGAGCAAAATTGAAAGGTGCAAGGACAAAGAGGTCAAACTATTGATTTTGGGAAAATTGTAGTTACAATACGCTTGTATAGCCATTCCCAAGTTCAGATGGGGTCAGACATAAGATATTTCCTATCTTATAACTTTTAATGGACTATGAACTTTGCATTTAAAATTTTCTGTCCCCTTGTATGTGAATTATAACACTAGTTACTGTAAGTTTTCTTCCCTCTTAAGCCTGGCGTGATCGTTTTCGTTGGTTGAGCGAGGTGAATAGAACAAATATGTGGTAAAATTACAAGTGTGGCCGGGAGATCACCGAAATGAAGGGGACCAGATCCTAGACTCAGAAATTTCTTGAGAGAGAATTTTTATGTTAAAATTTGACGAACGGCAGCTTAGGTATCGAAAAAGGGGCGCTCAATCACTATAACAAGGTCGAAAAACATTCGCTTAATTCAAAATGGAAAAGAGGATGAAAAATTCATATGGCTGAGTTTGGCCACTGGGATTTATGTATTGAAATTGATCAATCTTATTGGTTCCAACTCATGGAAACTCTAGCAATCATGTGTTAAGTCTCTAGTGAAATAGGAGAGATGGTTAATATTGTAGGAAAATCAGTAAGGAGAAAAAGCTAATGTTCGAGAGGTTATCATTGTTGAGCAATTTTTACATCTAATAAAACCCTTACTATACCGCAAATATATGGATTATATCTTGTAGTATTGAAAGGTATCGTTCCTGTGAGGATTATGCAATGACCAATTTGTACCGAACTTTGTCTAAGATAACAAGAAATGGATTTTAATAAAAGTAAATAACAGAAATTGAGATAGAATAAAAAAGAGCAACTAAATCAATTAAGAAGTGAGCCGCCAATTAATTTAGGCTACGTTTGGTTGAACGTAAAGTTTTTAATAGAATGAAATGAAATGAAGTGGAATAGTTTATAATGGAATGAAATGTAAATGTATGTAATATTAGAAATTTGTTGTTTAAGAGATGAAGGGGTTCATAATGTAATATAGTAAAATGTTGTTTGGAAGAAGGATTCATAATATAATATAGTAAAATATTGTTTATCATTTTACATTCTATCCTAAACCTCTAAAATCGGAGATAAATTATTTTTACTGTTTAGAATAAAATGAGATGTAATGTGAAACCCTCTCCTTCCATCCTATTCAATTTCATTCTATTATAAACCCTTCTTCCAAACGATAGAATAATATTATATTTCATTTCATTCCATTCCATTAATAACCACCCAACCAAATATAATCTTAGGGTTTGATTAAGGATGAATGGTTAGAAATTATTCTTTCTTTATTTTGTTTGCTTAACTTTTATTGATCTAATTATGTGTTGATCCTAGATTTTCTAAAGTATTGATTACTCTCTCTGAGGACCTAACCAATTAACTCTAATTGAATACGAAAATGTCAGCTTTGTAACCTCTCGATTCACAAAACTTCTCCTAACGTTTTCAGTTAAATATGAAGTTATCTATTAGATAATTAATTTCTCACACCAGATTTCTTTTCGAATGATTGTTAATTTGATAACTGTGAGACTTATTAAACTGTTCACTCTCGTTTCACAATCTAATATGATTACTTTTGACTCGCTCTCTCGATTTGTTGTCAACTATAAGCATGTACAATTATCACAACACTAGAATATGTATTGAATCAATAATAATCAAAGTTACAAAATAAATTTAGAATAAACCATAATCTAAAATTTAGAAACTAATGAACATGATAAACATCTTAGAATTCATATTACACATCAAGATTGATTATATAACTAAAAGAAAAGAAGACAAACTCTGTTTAGGTCTTGATTTAGAAAGCTAGAATTCCTGGATGTTCTTATTGATCTCCCTTGTTTGATCCACTTTTGTGTATTGACTACTACCTTCTTTGAGTATGTTTAACGTTGTTAAATAGTGTATTGTGGTCTTGGGTTGTAACTAAGGTTTTCTCACTTTAATTGATTCCAAAAATGCCCTCAAACCCTTAAAAAAATGAAAAAACTTGCGCTATGTCATGATCTTGACTTTGGGAAAATTTTCTCTGTCACGATTGTGTCATTGGAAAGTCCTTCTTTGTCATGATTGTGATATGGGAGTCACGATCGTGACCTTGCCCATGCAACCCCATGCACATCTATCATCAATGTTCTTCAGTTATCTGATTTTCAACACTAACAAACACATCTAGAAACATAAAACTAAGATTGAAATCATGTCTAAACTACATAAACACTTAGAATATAAACAAACACTCACATTAATATAATTCTAAGCCTATACATACGATAATCATCTAATAAATACCTAAAAACACACCAGAAGTACTATAAAAACATAGTATAAATTATACCATCAACATCTCCACACTTAAACTTTTGTTCGTCCTCAAGCAAAGACAAGAACACAATCAAAGAATCAAAACGCAAAACACACAAGGACACATTCATGCAGCATGCAATAATGGTACAATGGCACTAAATCTTATGAATCAATTTAACCGCAAACAACAATTATTTAACTTGCGTCAACATACTAACTTTTTCCTTTTATATTTAAGCACTTTGAATTGAATATACATATCACTTAAAATATTAATACCCTATTTATACACTTAACGCACTTGTACACATACATTTATAATTAGTAATCAATCAAACACGCAACTATCACTAAGTATCTTTTTATGAAATTTTTTTCTATTTTCAAAGATCATAAGTTTTTATTTATCAAAACACCATTTTTTAATTTCATTTAACATTAACCTAGTCTTTTGACTCGAAGGCAAACACCATGTCATGAATGTCCCTCGAATACTCAACTAGGCCACGTTTTTATTATTTAACTTGGTTGGAATGTCATTCTAGCCTTTTGACAAGAAGATAAACATTTTTTCGTGAATGCCCTCAGTTACTCAGCTATATCACATCCTCAACTAGCTACCATCTTTATTCGTAACTCAAATCTTTTTTCAAAAACGACAGCAGAATAGTTATTTATTTAATACAAACTTTTTCTTTTCTTTTCTTTAATTTCTTAGGCCACCTCATTTCTTTTTAGTCAATTATTCTCATGAAAGGTCACTAGCAATGTTAACCAATTCAATTGAACTTCTAATTATATATATATACCAACAAATTTCCTAAAGTGAACAAAATAGGTTTCATATTTTAATTAACATGCATATTCATCCAAAGATACTTAAAACATAAAATTCATAAGTCGATATGCCTTTACAAATTAAATAACCATGTTCAAAGCTAAAATAATTCCATCAAATTCTTGCCATTGACACATTCACACAATTCATACATATGCAACAAAATGTTCACACACCTAATTCAAAAACAAATATAATATGATATGCAAAATTCACACACATTACATACTAATGCACAAACCTTCCCACACTTAGAGAACACATTATCCTCAATGTGAAAAAGAAAAAACACATATGAAAATAAAAATGACAAGAAATAAGAAAAAGAAAAGCTTAAGAGCATGAAACTACTTATGACTATTGAGGTAGTGACGGTGTTGGTGAACGAATTTGAACTCCTTGAGCAGAGAAGTACTTATAAATCTTCTTGATATCACATTGCTTTCATTACTGTTCTTGCGCCATCTCCTTTAGAAGTTTGTTGTTATCGAAGACCAAATTGGAGACCTTCTCCTAGCCTTCCTCTTCATCATCTTTTATGTCTTCACTTGTTGAGACCTTAGGTTGCTGCTGTGTTGGTGCAAAACTCGAACTAGCTTGTCCTGTTCTCTGTTAAACAATAGTTTTGGAACTAATATCTTGGAGTTCCATGTGATGGATCATCAAGATCTCAGCTCATGTTAAGTGAGTGTGATTTAAAAACTCAGGAAAAACAATGGTTAGTCCTTCAACATCAACACCATAACAAAAAGCAAGTGCGGTAACAATATATCTCATGCTAAGATGACTACTTTTCTTTTTAAGATTAGTAGCTATAGATTGAACAATATGGGTGATTGTGCAAATTTTTACATTACTATCCATGCACCACAAAATAAATAATTCTTTAACATAATGTTTGTTACTTTCCTATTTATCAAAAACAGTCTAGCACATAAACTTAAGCAGTAACAAATGCTCAAGAGTAAGAATGACATTATTATGAGCATTTCAAACATCAAAGTTATCCAATGCCGTTAAATGTTTCCAATACCTCTTAGCATGAAAATCATCATGAATTTCAATTATGTTCAATTGAGGAAATCCACCAATCTCGGCCAAAACATCATAATTCAAATGATATGGTTGACCCCCCAATAGAAACTAAAATTCAGTCAAATCTTGTGGGGCAAATTGTAACGTAGTATAAAATTCAAGGTTTAATTCCTTATACACAATAAAATCAAACTTAATAAAATTTTCCCATTGAATTTTATGACTCAAAGTCTCCACCTTGTCTTTCAACCCTAGATTATCCAAAATGTCAAAATCAAAATATCTGAGAGCACCAACAACCCTAAAACGAAGAGTTTGGTGTAACATCCCGTTACTGGTAGCAAAGGGGTATTATGGTAATATTGAGTCAGACTGATATATTTCATTGCATTCACTGACTGAGCATGCTACTGGCCTCTGATCGTAGAGGAACAGGTTTCTTGCTTATGCAGTTATTCATAGGTACATGCATTCAT
>JAOSBL010000008.1:28933537-28945864 GCA_027568915.1 Erythroxylum roraimae
AATATTTGATTTAATAATTTAGACCTTTATCTAGTTGCTTGACAAAATAATATTTGCAAGATATTATTAGTTGATGTAATGATCATTTAACATTTTGTTGAGTATGTAGACTTATAAATTGGGCCACTTATGTATGAATATTAAATTTTAATAATAAAAATATCCTTTTAAAATTTACATGTTTGTATATTACCAATTTATTGGGGCTTTTTTTAACTTCGCCTAGGGCTTATAAAATATTAGGAACGACCATGATAGTGGTGGTAGTTTGCAACCTATGGGTGGTCGCAACGATGGTGGCAGTGACCTGGTCTTAGCTTAGTGTTTTTGTCTAATTAAAGGTGGAGGTGCTAGTTTTGGTTCTAACTACCTAGAGCCCTTGCTGCCTTTTCCACATCTTACTCCTCTATTTGGTGAAAGCATATTGTGAGATATATCTTAAATAAAATAAAAGTTCAGAAGCTAATTGGAACTGAAAGATATGATACCAAATCCAATCTCATTATAGCAAAAAAAAAACAAAAAATTAAGTTATAAGTAAACTAACTTTAGTGTCAAATGTAGGATAGACACTAGACTCGTGACATGATATTTAATGTCAAATAGAAATAGAGTCAATAACCTTATGCTTATGTAAAAATAAAGTTTCACTATACTTCAACTTTTTAAATATAACCTAATTAGGATATAAAAACTTGTATAAGGATCTTATAATGTAGAATTTCGGGGATATTGAGAAGGTTATTTTCACATTTCTCGTTGTATCATCTTCCTTACAGTAGTAAAAGAAATATACGTAACTTTTTGTGTTTTTGCTTCATTTATTTTCTTTTATATTGCTTCTGTTTATGCAAAAGTTGGTATCAAAGCTATTGGTATTACAGTTATTGGTAACAGTATATGGGTTTTACTATCAAGATGTCTCTTCAAAGGTTCACTAATGAGAAATTCAATGGCTCAAATGATTTCAATTTATAAAAGATAAAGATAAGGGCGGTTCTTGTTCAATGTGGATGCACAACAACATTTGTAGGAGAAGATAAACTATTGAGAAATTTGGGAGCATCAGAGAAGGAAGATATTTTGTCAAAGGTGCACAACATAATACTATTAGGTTTGAGTCATAAGGTCTTGGCAGACATGGTTGATAAAACAATCACTTTTTTTATATATAAACCAACTTGAAAGTAATAATCATTTATATCAAAAGTAGCGTTTGTATACCTTGAAAATGATAAAATTACATGGACAGAAGATCACATTGATAATTTTTATAAGATCATGTTAGATTTATATATGTGAAGGTTAAATGAAGGATCAACATTAATCTATAATCCTTTTATGTTCCTTGTACTATTCATATGAGAATCTTGTTGATACCATGTTGTATGGTAGAGAGATTATTTCTTTCAGTGGTAAAAATGATGCTTTATAGTTCAAAAATTGAATAAAAAGGCCTTTAATACATATGAAGGTGGATTAGATGTGGGTTTGGTTGATAGTAGAGGAAGGAAGAATAAGTTGATACTAAAAATATAAGGGATTCATGATCCAAATTAAAGGCTAAAAATGTTTGATGGTTTAACTATAAAGAAAAAGGGTACTTTAAAAGGGATTGTCCACATTTAAAGGATATAAGCAAGAAAGATAGACAAATAGAAAATCAAGCATTGTTATAGTCTAGGAGAGTTATAATGAAGAGGATGGAAGAGGTAGTGATGTTTTCTTGTAATTTTGATTTTTCAAATTGATGGGTAGTAGGTACTGACATGTCTTATCATATAACTTTCAGTAAAGATTAGTTTTGACGATGAAGAGCATGTTAAGAAAGATAGTGATTCATTGTAGATAAAAATGCATGATAGAATTGTTCGAAAATTGGATGTTTCATATATTCTTGAGTTTAAAAAGGATATAACTTTCATGGGTACTCTTGATAGTCAAGGATACAAGTTTTGTTATGATAAAGAATAACTTATGGTAGTGAAAAGTGCATTGACTATGATGAAAGAAAAATTATAGCATGAGTGAGAAAGATGGTAATTAAATGGATGAACATTTCTTAATCTTCAAGGTAAAAGGATGATAGTACTACAGTATGGTACATATGGGAAACTCATCTTGGTGAACAAAAGATGACAAAATTTCTTAAAAGGGAGTTTATTAAAGGATGACAAATATAGGAAGGTAAATTTTATAAGTTTCGTGTACTTAATAAAAAAATTATGAAAACCTTCATGGATATAGTGCTTAAAGAGTGATATATATTAAGGAAAATATGTAGCAAGCACGTGCCAGGGTCAATAACGTGCAACACTAGTTTAGAGGTAGTAGAAATGGAACTAGAATAATATGGAAAGGATGCTAAAGGGGTTGTAAATTCTAGTTTAGAAGATAGAATAATGATAAGAAGAAGTCATCAACACAATATAGCTAATGATAGAGCAAGAAGGACCATCAAGAAGCCAAGGAGGTATGGTTAGAGAGACTCAATCATGTAGACTTTTACTGTCAGTGATGAGGATGCGACAATCTTTCTGGAGACTAGGGAAAGTCGGGAGAAAGATAGGCTAATGGTGTTATGGTACAGGATGTGAGTTTTCATAAGACTAAGAAAATTGATTGCATCTAGTTAGGTCTTCTTAAAAAAGATTCATACTTTGAAAATTGCAATTTCCATGTTGATAAGTCTTTTTTCATAGAAAAGTTTAAGCATAGCTTGGACTTAGTGAATAGTCATATAACTTGAAGCGCTTAGTGATATATATGGTAGGAAGAGATTCTTGGTTAGACATTAGAGAATTAAAATCAAGGTGAAGAATTGTGAGATATGCCCTGAATTATTGGTGAATAGTGAAATTCTTGAAGCTAAGGTGTTAGACAAGGATATCATAGTGATTCCGGTCTTGTATTGATCGAAAAGATTTCTATGTCAAAAGCAAACCACTACTAACGTCAAGTATGGGACAGGTATTGAAATCAAAGATGATTTTTGAAAACGTGCATAAATAGAGTTTCGGTGTCATTAAGCATATGTGAGAATAAAGTTCTAATAACCTTATGCTTCAGTTTCACTATACTTAAATTTTTTAACCTTAAACTATAAATACATTGATAAGAATTTTGTAAGGTAGACTTTTTAAGAAATTTATAAAATTGTTATCATATTTTTCTTTATCATCTTTTTCATAATAATAAAAAATTATCTCTTTATTTGTGAACGTATATCACATATTAATTGAACCACATAAATTATATATTTTTACTTCATTTATTTTCTTCTTATATATTTTTTGCATGACAATTAGTATCAATGCAAATAATATCACAATATATACGTTTGGTCGAAGAAAACCTCAAAGCAAATATGGTTTAGTTGGTTTATTAATTTATTGAGTGGTGATGAATGAATTTTTGTTCAATGAACATACAATTGAGGTATATAGGTGTTCATGATTGTTATATGTTTGCTTTCCTTTTCATTAGCTTTTAAATGGTTTTTTCTTTGACATTTTCGTTTCTATCTCTTTGTTTCTGAGTTTCTACCGGTAAGAAAAAAAAACAATAATGAATAGAAATATGAGAAAATAGAAAAGGAGAGGAATATGTTTTGTCAATATAAAAGCCAATAATTGGTGCACTTTTTGAAAGAGGGATGATGGAAATTCTGATCATTTATTTTTTGAGTGTAACTATGTGTTCAATACTAAGAAAGCTTTATTGCGTCAATGTTTAATCTTTGAAATCCCGCATAACCTAAGCTAGATCAAAGAGTTATGCACTGATATGAGATACCATATGATATGTGTTTAATTGTTAAGATACTCATTTTAATTCATATATGATTTTAGGTATAATTGGGGAGCAAAGAAATTAAAGTGAGTTAGAAGCATTACATTTAGGTTATTTTCTGATGATTTATTTTTGCTTGTCTTCATGGAGCAAGAAGAAGAAAAATAAGAAGAAAGACAAAAAAAATTAAAATAGGAGAATTAAAAGTGTTGCTGAAAAAAACCAAAGCAAAAACGCACAGCAGCGTGGAGTAGAAAGGCATGCGTTAAACGCATGCAGCAGGCGTGAAACACATGCGTTTAACGCATGCAGCAGGCGTGAAACACATGCGTTTAACGCATGCAGTGGTGTTAACGCTGAGTTGAGGTAGCGTCAAGCACAAAGAGAGGAGTGCACGAGGGATTTAAGGAGTAGCAATTTTAATTGGTCACATCATAAGCATAGTGAAGAGGAATAAATGGGCTTCAGTGGAGAGGAAATTAAAAGCCACACCACCTAGTAAGAGGAACGACGAAGCACAAGGAGCTCCAGGGGTGCTGAGCGTTTTGGATAAAAATGCACAGAATACGCAGCAAAGGGTTTTAAAAAAAGGAGGGAGCAACTTAATTGTCCCATCATGAATGTATAGTAGAAAAAAGAGGGCCATAAAGGTGGCAACAAGGGAGAGCGCAGGGGCAGGGCTGCTGCGGCTTGGAGTTGGGCGGCTTGGCTGTTAGAGAAAGGCTTGTGGCTGGAGCACGCTAGAGGGACGAGACGCAACACTGAGGAGCAAGCTGCGAAGGATTTAATGAGGGACGAAATTAATTCGTCCCATCACAAGTGAACAGTGAGAAGCGCAAGTGAACAATAAATTAGGGGTTTTTTGTTAGGGATTTTATGGGGCTGAAGCTTTTTTTTTCAGAAAATACATATGAGAGGCTAAATATCCCAACACCAGTTTAGAGGTGACATCGAAGCCTATTTTTTTTTATTTTGTTGTTTCTTTCTCTCATTAAGAATTGATTGTGTTATCCTATTTTAATTAATTTGAGTATTGTGTATGGATAATCGGATTTTCGTTATTGTTCGGTTATTTGTGTATGAATCCGTTGGGTATTGTGAATTGATGATTTTAATGCATTCATTGAATTGTTAATTTCAAATCCACTGCTAGAATTTTAATATAATCCGTAATTGTTATGTTGAAATTCATGTGTACCGACTAATGATTCGTAATCATTATGGATAATATGACCTAGGTTAAATGACGCATCGTATGTGGTTGTTACCTTGATTAATTGGTTTTCCTAATTCGTAATGCTACTGCCTAATTAAATTTAGAAATCGTATCCTAGGTTGTTCGGTGGTTAGGTTTAATTAACGATCGTATCTTGATTAAACAAAACCTAAGGGAAAACTTAGGTTAATTTTTAACCCACGATTAATAATTGCTAGGAGAGGTTAAAGAACAACAAATTAATGAAATATGCTTAATTAGGGTATAGGCCGAGATTGAGCCAAAGAATCGGGTCCTTACCGAATTCCCCACATTTATCATTTTTTTGCATGTTTTCTTTAATTTGTTTTTATTAGTTAGTTTTATTTTATTTTCTTCTTTCAAAAATCCTAAACTCCCCCTTTTTCCTAAACACCGATTAATTTCATTTTATAAACTTTACACATATTCTCTGTGGAATCTACCTAGACTCGTCACTCTACAGTAGTAGTCTAGTTATTTTATTTTGACTAGCGTTCGGTCACCATAATAGAATTGTGAGATGATGTTTTTGCATTTCCTTATCATTTCTTGTTATTGCTACGTGGGATTAAAGAAATGCTCGAATTTTTCATGATACAAGTGTTCCTAATTGGCAATTTGGTTTACTTCTAATGGAGACGGTAAGGACACATATTGGCTTACACATACATAAGGGACTGGACCTTTAGTTTCTTAAATCCCATTGGGGAGTATAAATTTCTTTTGTCATTATGTCGATTAATTTTGCAACTTGTGGCTAATGGTTTTTTCTTGGAGTTTTCAAGTTGTCATGTACGAGTACTCTCATTTTGATTGCCTTTCATTGCTTAATTTAATTATTCATACATTTTTGAAAAAAATTATAAAAGCCAATAATCTATGACTTTTATACAAGTAAAAGTACAACTAAAATTAACGGCAAGAGCATAAACCAACATAGCTTTATTGGGAAAGAAAAACAAAGGGAGAAATGATTCTAGTTCTGACTTAATGATACTTCCTTAATTGCAAGAAAGCATGTTAAAGGAAGCCACTGAAATAGTTTTCTATTTTAGAAATTAAAAAAATATTTCAAGAAATTAAAAAATATTTCAGGAAGGAAGCTATTGAGACATCTTTTAAAGGTGTGTATCTAACAAAAATTTAGTCTAATCGGGCTTCGAATCATAAGTACATTAATCTTAAGTGACCTATTTCTAACTCTATCTTTGGATGATATGTTCGTTACTATCCATCTATTTTAATGGAAGCTAAATACTCATAAAGTGGCTTTTGATGTAAATTTAATGTTTTGTTCATTTGTTTCTTACACCTTAAGTCAGATTAATTGATTTTACCTACTAGTAATCAACTACTTGATGTTGTTTGTTTCCCTTCTTTCCGAGTTTTTGGATTTTTTTTAATGAATATGAAGTGACAGTAAATTACTATTTTCTAACCAATTTGGATCGATAAAGAATTTTTTGATTAAATAAACGAGAAGTCTTTGGTTATAAAAAAAGTGAACTTTCAATAAACTAATAACAATATCTTAATAGAAATCTTATTGGTAAAATAGAATTTCAATGTGTGAGCAAAATTTTGGTTTATCAAATTCAACTTTCATTATATAATTTCATTGCAAAATTTTGGTATTATATAATGTTACCATAATCCGAGCATTTCGAATTAATTTACATCGTCTACTTATGATAGAGGTACGTGCCATAATGTTCAACATTGAGATTAAAGGTACCTGTTACGTTAACGAATATGAGTGTTCACAGAATGAGCAATAATATTGTATGCATATAAACAGGGATGTATTCCTAGTTAATCACAACAATATTGTATACATTCGATTTTAATTATTTAGAATGGGCAATAATATCTATTTATCTGCCTCTTCCAAGAATTTTAGAAACTAGATTTTTTTTAAATCTAAATCCAAAAGCACGCAACGTATGTAAAGCTTTAAAACATGTTTTTGTTTTATAGATGTTACACAATAATACCAAATAAATTCAAGAATGTCTTTACACAATTGTTAAATTGTAAAACCAAATAAAATTAATTCTTCTCTTTATCCAAAGGTTAAGGCTTTATCAAAACAAAAAAGGCATGACTTTTATGAAGAAACATATGTTGGATAAAGATGAAGGGCTTGCGTCTTTATACGAAGGTTAAAAACGGTAAAAAGTGCTTTTGTTTCGTTATTTTTGAATGCTATTAAGAGCTTTACAAAACAAATAAACAAACACCAACGTAGAAGATGATTCGCTATATGTTTTTCCGTTTTTTTAAGAGTTAAAACCATATATAAAAAGTCAAATTAAATCACAAAACAATTATAAGGGAAAAAAAAGGAGCAGATTGGTTTTATGATTATCGTTTAATCTATAACCATTTGCACTTTTACATCATCAAACCATAGAGCATATTGGTTATTCTCTTGATTAAATCATAAAATGAGAATATATAAGAAAAAAAGAAGCAAAAGCCCCATTTACAATGAGATGAAACCAGATTCTATTCAGTTCATTTAACATCAAATTAAAACGAGGGATTTCAGAAAATATACCTGGAGACGCAGAACAAAAAATTCCTTTGTTGATGAGACGCGATAAGGTAGGATGGGAGATCGTAAAGAATTGAGAGGCGATAAAGAAGTAAAGAGGATGGTAGGGTAAAGGTTGGGGATAAAAAAGTGAAAAATAAACGTGATAAGAACTTAGATTGGAATAAAAACTTGATACCCACCCCCCTTAGTGGGTTTAGTAAATTCCCAAATTTAATGGGATAAATCCATTTCCATGAAATTGAAAACCCCAAAGTAAACACTGTTTTTTACAATTATTCCATTCCTTCGTTCCCAAATCCTCAAACCAAACGCCCCCTTAATTATAATCTAAATGTTGTACTTGGATTTCAAGATTGAATAAATGGAAAGACCTATCTTTTTGAAAAGGTTTAGACAACTTTTGTCTGTGAAATTAAAAATTCCATCATATATTTCACTAATCAATAGCCTGTAACTAGTGAAAAAAAAATAAGTTAGAGTTTAGATTGAATAGAAAATTTTCCTCACTTCGTCTGTTAAATTCTTCAGGTTTCATTATATTTATACATATATATATTTTGCTAATAAGAGCACTTTAACAAACAAAAAGAGGAGGTCAACCTTCTTTAAAATTTTAGGGCTCAAAGTTTAAAATACAGAGCCCAAACTAAGTTAGAAGCTTAACTTATTGGAATTAGGAGTATGTAGCCCAAAAAATAGAAATGTCTGGAACTAGAAAAGGTCTGCTTCTCCTTTACATTGCAGTTAAAAAACGTTAGTGACACCTTTAAAAAACTAATTGCCATTATGCCTTCATATTCATTAAATTTTAATTATTTATCATTGGATTTTATTCAATATAAGCATTTTTTAATTACTCAAGCTAATATTGGTCCCATGTCTCCTAATTGTACTATATGATGTTTAACAACAACAAAAAAAAGAAGAAGCATCTAATTATTCACTCAATCTATCTCCAAATACGTCAACTTAGGACACTTAGCCAAGGTCTGTTGAATTTATAAAAAGGTATGTGCATCGAGTCCCAGCATGAAATGTTAATACATTTTTAGCACATACAATATTTAAATGAACAAAGATTACATTGTTGTTTTAAATAGATTAATTACATGATAAATGCCTAATTCTTCCTTTATATTTGTCATCTTGATTTGTTTTTCACTTTATTAGTCTTGAAGCTCCCTTGATTTGAATTGAATATCCCTTTTGACTTCATTTGATTATTAGTGCTTTATGGGGCAAATCACATAAAACAGCCCCTATGATATACTTGATTATTCATCTTAGCCCCTGTGTTTTTAATTCGTTCACCTTAGCTCATGTGTTTTTTATTCTCATTCAAGATACCCCAATTAGGTATTTTCGGACAAATTTTCCTTTAGATTATTGAAATACATTTTTTTTAATCTCTTGATTCCAAGGGCAAATTTGTCCGAAAATACCTAATTGGAGTATCTTGAATGAAAATAAAAAACACAGGGGCTAAGGTGAACAAATAAAAAACACAAGAGTTAAGATGAATAATCAAGTATATCACAAGGGCTCTTTTATAAGATTTGCCTTTTAATTTTGATCAATTGACTTTTTCAATCATCTCACCTGCTTGAATGGTCACTTAATGCTTTGTTATATCATAAGAAAGAAACAACCAATACTAATATATTTTATTATCACCAAAAATTATGAATTAGAATTTACCTTGATTTAGTTAAAGAATTTCGTGGATTAATTCTTAAGAGGAGTTTAAGGAGTGGAAGCAAGTCAAAGATTGGTTAAATCACTATAAACTAATTGGGTTACATTTTCTCTACTCTTATATTTCAAGTTTACAAATTGTGTATATGTAGACATATGCGATTGAATTACATATTAATTTTCAAATTCCATATACTTAGGCCTCTTTTATTATTTTCTTTAAATAAAACTTAGAGTAAGCCTTAATGTTACACTAAAGAGCATCCTCATCTAACCAAGGAGAAGAGTGAGTAGCATAGTATAAACAAGTGAGTGGCGTAGTATTAACAAAAGGCTCATTTATTTAATAATAAAGTGGCGCATGTCTTATTTTGGGCTCTTGGTAGAAACGAGTTTAATGTTTGGTCCATATGTGGAATAACTCACGAGATTCAACACTTAATACAAGTCACACATGAAGTTATCAATCAAGTGAGCATGTCAATATGCCAATATCCATATGAATGTGTAAAATATAGTAGACCCATAGCTCCATTATGTTGATCTGATGCATCTAAGTCGTAATTTCAGATCTCTCTCGATATCTGAAAAGTAGCTAACTTATTACTTCAAAAAAATTAAAATTTCAAGCTTTCAACAGTTGTACAATTTTGAAAGTTACAAAGTCAAGAGGATTTTCACCCGATCTTGATCAAAACATTCCTCTTGCAAAGGTACATGTTGCTTTGGTTATTCGACAAATTTTATTTACTAATATTACCAAAAATAAATGATAAAGGAAATATTTTTTTTTATTATTATCAAAATTATGGATTGGAATAACTACGTTAGAGTAACATGACTTTTGAAGAATGCTTACACATTTTAATTTTAAACTATTTTTCAAAGTAATATATAAATACGCTCTTAGTGATTCAATAAAATTTTTTGGATAAATGGTTCACAAGTATAACCAATAAAACTTTTTCATGTTAAATTTCATTAATCTACATTAATAAACAAACCCTCTTCAAATTGGGTCCACAATCATTACTGAGTGCCTTAGTTCATTTGTACTCTTTTAGACGCTTGCATCCTCAAAATTTGTTTTGAGGTCATCCTTTAAACATTACTTTAGAAGTAGGGACTTGTATAGTGTTAAAAACACTTCCATCTTTATGCTTCAAAAAATTCAAGTTCTTTAAAAAAAACAATAATTGCTCCAGATTCATGGTTTGACAAAGGAAACCAATAAATGGTTGCCATCATTAGCCATCACTTACCGTGAAAGAGTAAATAATATTAAAAAATATAGTGTCAATCAAACATGATTGGTACGAGTGGTTCAACATTCTTATCCCTTAATCAAAGGTCTCGAGTTCGAATTTTGAGAATTGAGAAATCTATTTGGCCAGCACTTTACTTCTTATGGACTGACTCGGTGCAAGCGAGGATTGGAAATTTCTTAGGACACTTCGTGGATAAAAAAAAAAAAAAAAAAAGTAGCGCCTACTTCTAATGATTTGGGAATAGCTAAGGGTCAAAATTGTATTTGACATGTCAAACTACTTAAAAAAGATCTAAATCTCTTCCTACGGAAGTTTTTTGTTTAGTCACCTACTACATTCATGGTTTTCATGAAGCCTATCATGATGAACCTCTAAATTCAATTTGCAACACAACTTTGCCAGCATTTTTATGTCATTTTTCACATCACAGTAAGAATACGAGATAGATTTTGTGGTAGAAAGGAAGAGTAATAAGTTGTTAACGATGAAATCAAAGAAACTACAATGAATGAATCTGGTGAAGAGATTGGAGTTGAGAGCCATTCTTGTGCTTCGACGAAGCCATTCTTCTGGTCGTCTGACGCCGGACTTCTCATCATCGGTTACTTCGCCATGTCATATAAGATTAGAGTAAGCAGTGGAGTTGGCGACTGCTAAACAACACACGGCCTTGGGAATAAATGGTGTCTTCTGCCCCAGCCTCCCACAAAACCTCTACCGCGACAACCGTCTAGTAATATGTATATATTTATATATTGGGCGTGTGTGTGTTCTGCTGCTGCTTCTCACAAAACCGTTCACGAGATCATCGTCTGGTAAGTTATATTAGATTTGTGATAGTCGGCAAAATCTGCTACAAGCTACTACTACTTCGTGTGTTATGTCTGGCATTTCTGGACTGCTGTTTTCGTATGTATATTGATCTTGTAGTCTAAAAGGCACTTTGGGGACCTGAAGAAACAGGTTTCTAGTAGGTATCATTAGCCGGAGTTCAGGAACTCGACGGGACTATGTCTGACGAAACCTACAGTTGGAAAGTTGGAAAGCTGGAAGTAAGAAGTCCAAGAGAGAGTCCAGGCGAGATATCCCTGGAGTCCAGCAGAGAGTTGTCGACGCAGGGACTCAGCTCAGTCGATGTGACAGTGGCCATCAGGTAGTGTTTTCCCCATCTATGTCTTATTTCTACGTTGCTGTTGTTTTAGGACCGGCTGCATCACTTTGGCCTTCAAGAGAAATCCGCATCATTCAGGTGACACTGCAGGAATAGTGCAATTGTCAACTTCAACATGATCAATAGAGTCAGCAGAGGAAGGTACCTCGAACACAACAGAAGAAGGATCTGGTAAACACATATCCAGATCTGAAACAGTAGAAAGATGATTGTTATGCTTGTCAGAATCAGCAAAAGGAAATATCTTCTCATAGAATATCACATCTCGTGAACTAAACATCACATGAGCATCCAAATCATAAACTCTATAGGCTTTCTGACCAGAAGCATAACCCACCATAATGCATCTTTGTGCTCCAGGCTCAAATTTACCCTTCCTGGGAGTAGTATCCGTAGCATAACATAGACAACCAAAGGCCTTCAACCTCCCATAATTTGGTAATCTGTGAAACAATATCTCAAAAGGAGTTTTCCAATCAAGAACAGAAGAGGGTAAGCGATTAATAATGTGAGCAGCTGTTGGACCTCGAACTTTTGGTGGAATTTAGAAATAATTAAATGACATTGAATGAGTGGTTTTGTATATGTATTGTGTTATAGATGT
>JAOSBL010000008.1:28973377-28984902 GCA_027568915.1 Erythroxylum roraimae
ACAAGGCCAGATCTGAAAGCAACCCGAGCTCCTCCGGCAAGTACCCGGCAATATCACCGTGGTTGAGGTCAATGCCGGCAACGGTACGAATTCTACGGTTATCTGGAGCCGGAGCACAAAAGACCCCCTCGTATCTGCAAACATCAGACCCGACCCAATTGCCCGTAATGTTGAACGGGTCAGAAAGAATGGCTTGTTTCAAAGCTTGCAATGCTATGTAAGCATTTCTAAGCCTTGGATTCTCGAATTGCAGAGAAGGGTCAACCGTAACTTTCTCTCCTCTATCACCAAACTCGTCCTTGTAGTAGAGAAGCTGACGCTTCTTGATGTACATAGCTTGAGCTTCACTGAGTTGTCCATGGCTGTACAAAGCAGGGATCTGCTCAGCAGACGCATGAGTGGATAGGCACGATACTGCACCTAAGAAGAGGGCAATGAGAAGTGAGAGATGAGGATGGAAGAGGGTCTTCTTCTTCATCTCACACGAGACATCTGAATCACAAAATGCCACTTTGAAGTTGTGTTGTGCTGCGGCTTATCTCTAGCAGCAGTTCTTCTGAAGAAGACCTGTTTGAACAACAATGGGCGCTTTGTTTTTGTGGCTAGTTGTTGTTGAAGGAACAACAAGATCTGAGAAGCTAATGCGGAGAGAAAGAGAGAAGAATGTGATGCTCTTGAGGAGAGAGAAAAGGGGAGGGGAGAGGGGTTTTTTCTAGGGGGACTTTGGAGATGGTGTATGTGAGAATTGAGAAAATAATGCATCAAGTGTACAGCTAATCACAGCTCAAAACCCACCAGACCAGATTCTCTCTCTTGTTTTTTCTCTCTCTTTATTTAATAAAATTGTTACACCCTTTTTTGTTTACCGTATAATACCCAAAGCTTGCTGCTTTATACTTTATTTTGAAACTCCAGTTCCATTCAAACTCGATTCAAAACCTCAGCCCACCCGTTTCTTCTTCTGTCTTTTTAATTAGTGAGAGTTGATTCTAATGCCATATTTTGTTTTTTTATTCAAAGATCCCCATTCCCATTTAACTTCTCAAATAAAAACACAAACATAATCCACATGAGGCATAATGCGTTGTAATCATCCACAAATTTTGGATGAGATGGTGGTGCCAAATTGCGGTTGGATGAGTTGACCAGCAGCCCAAATTTTCTTCAACAAAGAATACAAAAGAAAGGCAGTGTGAGTGGGTTTCGCCGGTGATTCTGGGTGATTATCACGAGATGGATGTGAAAGTGGCTCGAGATATTGATCTAAACAAATTGTAGAACCAGAATTTACCACTACACCAGGCATAAATGAACTGCCAGTAACGCCGTTTGTTTAAAAACATTCGAGTCCTCTTGTGCGCTACCATTTTTCGTCTTTTTCACTGTCACGGGGAGAGCCTGCCGGCCCCTTTTTAATTTCTTCCCGTTGGAAATTTAAGTTTTGTAATTAATTTCTTTGTTTAATCCAATACAACGCATGAGAGTTACAACACTTACTGCAACTTATGTGTTTGGTGTAATTATATCTTAATAAATTAATTCCAAATAATCGGTCAGACAAATGTACGTTTTATTCCATACTACAATACAATGTATGTTAAAAGGTTTTTAAAAAACTGAAATATCCGAAACATTCATGAAATGTCATATGAAAGTGACAAATGTTGGATTTACCACTTTAATTCGTCAACATATAATTAAAAACTCCCCACTTGAACTAATTTATAGGAAAATTAGACTTTTATAGCCAATTACACTAAAAGAAAATAAAATTTTAATTTATACGAATAATAGGACTTTAATTTGTTTTGCTCATAATAAACTAATTAGAGAATTCAGGTTGCAGATAAGCAATGAGCTTATGGTTACCGCACAAGTTTCATCCCAAAATAGTGTTCTCAAGTGATTGGTTAGAGTTATAGCTTTGTTTTATTGTATAAAACTGATGTAATCCAACTCTGGACTTACTCTAGTTATTGCCAATACTACCCTGTACTTTTTATTGGTTATAAGAAATATGTATTTTACAGACAAGATAATCCTTTTCAAAAAAACTTTGGACTCCTAAAATATCATAAATGTTGGAAAATTACATTGGCAAATCCAAGGCTGGACCAGTCTAAATCGCAGGTCGTCGTTGGTGAGGAAGAGAACTAAGCACATATGAAACACAGTTTGAGTGCAACGTTCCAGATGCTTACAATGAAGAAATTAAGACGCTCCTGTCAAGATTTACTTGCATGTTTCCCCCTTTTGCGTCAGAGAGTTGAATATCCATTCCATAATTCCGCTGGCATTACTCAATTGCCATATATCTACATAATTAATGTTTTATTTTATCTGAATCAATCCTTGTATATTTTCATTTCAATGCCTATGCGCTCTCTTTCGGACCTTAATTTTCCTTACTTTTCACTCAATACAACTTCCTCAGAACGCATTGCATTGCTTTGCTTATAATAGCTCATAAGTGCATATCCCAAAGTATTCAAATATTAATCATGACAATCCTTCGATTTTGGTTTTATTATGGCGCCACTCGAGACAAAATGAGATACTAAGTAGAAGTAGAACAAAACACCGATCAAATCTCGAGCATGATCTGAGGTAGGCCATGTTTTGAAAATTGGATCGGACCGGTCGGTTTGATTGGTTTGATCGGTGATTGGTCAGTTATCCAATCTGGTTCACTCTAAAAAATCAGTTCTTAATTGAAACAGTGAGAACCGGTCAAAACCGGTCAATTGACTGGTTCAATAAATTTTTTATTTTTTTTATTTTTTTGATATATTTTTGTTTTTTTTAATATTATTAATATTATATATAATTAAATATAATTATTCCATAATTATGACGTCATACCGGTTCGACCGGTGGTTGAATCGGTCGAACCCGTTAAATCGGTAATCAGTAAAACTTTCGGTTCAATGTCCGGTCCAAGTTTCAAACCACTAGAAGTAGGTATTGCGGTCTCTTTTATGCGATGCGTCTCGCTTACGAGATTAGATGGGTATAGGTCATAAAGTAATTAAGGGGCCATTTCATTCTATTGTTTTTGTAAAAATTTGTCAAATAATTATGTTTAATTATAATTTTTATCAACCATTATTTTTTCCTTGGTTTATAATTTATGAAAAAATATATATATATAAAGTAGTTTTAGATTTTCCATCGAGGATCCAGCACAACACTATTGCATCAACTAATAACAATTATCAATCTTAGGTTGAGAGTAAGCTTTTGAATAATTAATAAGGTTACATTTTTATAATTGAAAGGTGACCGATGGAGTCATAGAATTAACAACCAAGTTGATGAGATAATCCATAAATTTGTATCCTTATACAACAATAGATAAAGCAAAAAGGTGTCAATGGCAAGGATTTCCAGAGTCGTTATTATCGGAGAATTAATGTATATTAATTCGGATAAAATGGGACTTTGGTTTAGACATGTTCAAGCGGCATATGTATTGTCCGGGACACAATTTCTTCTGTCTCTCTTTTTGTTTTATATTTTATCTCCACTTTATCCAAAGCTAAAGACAACCATTTGTACTTTATATATATGCTAATTCTGTTTCTAACCATAAAACATAATTTGTAAGTCATTAATCAACCAGGTAATTTATGTTGATCAAGTCGTAGTTTGGACTACTGAAATATGTTTTTGCATATTTAATGGAAAGATTTGTAACTTTATATCCGCATACAAGTGCAATATTGAAAATGAAAATATTTAAACATCTAGAACTCCAATTATATTTTTATTCTTCGTTAATTGAAATACCACTTTTTTTATAATTCTAATTGGAAGACCATGACATTATTTGCTAATTGGTCCAATACATGAGACAAAAGCCTAATGTTATAAGAGTGAAGTTGCTCTCATTGCGACACATCCCGTACTAGAAAGAAAAAGAAGAGGAGTAAAGAAAATGTAGTAATTGATAGATCCAATCCATGCTTGTGATATTATATTATCATTTGTTTTTTTGATATATATATATATATATTATGCTTGGCGGTGCGTTATGGAACGCGTCAGTGGGACCTGCCACCAAAAGCGTCCGATCTAAGAAAACGACTAAAGGCGAGGTCTTGGGGCCCCACGTGTCACGTCCAACACGGCTGGATCCTAAGGGTCCCACTCTCGTGAGGTGCACCGGGTTCAGGTAAGCGTGGAGAATTGCATCCTCTAGGCTTTCCTTTCACCAAAATGCCCATCGGTGGCGTAAACGCGTTTTCCCCAATTCCCACCTTTTACCAATTCATTTCAAACTAATTTTCTGGTCACACACTTTCAGCCACCGTTATCCGTTAGAAATGACGCAAACAAACAAGAATTGGCATCTTTTTGTACTCAAAACTCAACGGTAACTCCAGTCTACCCTGTCGTCTAATTTTAGTTCAGATTAATAAACTAAATGCAACAACAAAAAAACAAGCAAGAAGGAAGAAGGCAAACGGAGCAGGAGAGAGGGCGTGTAGGATGATGATGAGCGAGCCACGTAAGAAAATGGGATGGCATTGGAAAGCAACAAATTGCCAGCCGGCAGTGCCAGCCGGCAGTGCCAGCTGTAGCCCAATACGGCACCACGTGGCGGCGTAACAACATATGTACGTCATCTTCACCCATTCCAACTTACGCGTCAAATGAACTCTTGGCACAACTCTTTGGCCTCATAGGCTTGTTGACTTGTATATATCAATAGTGTCACTGCCACATGCCGTAATAACTTCTTTTCTCTTGTAAATCAAGTTCATGAGTCATCCCTTATCGTGGAGGAAGGGAAGTTATGTACTGTCCATGTATGTGAGAGATAATACAAGAGTTGTTAGCAAAAATATCGTTTGACGCGAACGTAGTGGAAATTTATTCTTATGGTCATTTATTATTCTTAAGTGGACAAAAAAGGAATTTCTCATATTAATAGTTAAGTATAACACAAAATACGTCACTATGTTTCTAGAATCATTAAAGGGTATGATCAGGACAATGGGCTATACAACAAGCCCTTCATTTATTCTTATGGTCATTTATATTCTTAAGTGGGCAAAAAAGGAATTTCTCATATTAATAGTTAAGTATAACACAAAATACGTCACTATGTTTCTAGAATCATTAAAGGGTATGATCAGGATAATGGGCTATACAACAAGCCCTTCATTTAAGGCTCTTTCTTTGTTTTGTTCCGGTTACTTGTCATGCTTGATGGTTTCTAATGAACCAAAAATGGAGATTATTAGCTACCTTAACAACAGTTGTTGAATCTGTCCTTGAGCTTCTATTGGATGTCATACCAGACCACGAAAAGATTTAAATCTAAAAAAAGGAGGGAGCTTAATTAAAAAAAAATGGATTGACTCTTATAATCTAGGATCTCCCCTTTTCAAATCCATATTAAAGATGGATTTGAGTATGATTTCATCAAAGTAGGGTGGAAAGACAAATATCGAAAGCAGAAGTCTCAAGGTTAAAGGAGGAAAGAAAGAAGTTAGTGCATAAGTGCTTTCAGACTGAGATAAGACACGAAAGCAGAACAACTATTGTTAAATTATGGATATCACTTCTCCCAGTATGTATAGGCAGGGACGGAGCCACAGTGGGGGCAAGTGGGGGCACTTGCCCCCACTGGCTCCAAAAGATTTTTCATAAAAAAATTGTTATTTTAAATTTTTAACTCATAAAAAAATTAAAATTTTGCTCTCATTAAAATTTTGTCCCCACTAAAAAAGTTATTTTGCCTTTAGTGATATTTTGCCCCCACTCAAAAAAATTTCTGGATCCGTCCCTGTGTATAGGGTTAGCGTTTTCAATAAACTCAGGCAATCTAAGTCCTTTTCTTGTAAAATGGCTTAGAGGTATGAAATTTCAAAATCATCTAAGTGGGTTTAAATTGCAGGTTTAATCGATGAGATGAAGATAATGTAGTCCTGAAATTGTTTTTTCAAAGGTTGGTGAAAACTAACTATCCTCTCCCTTCCCTCCTCCCTCACCACAAAACTCCTTTACAGAGCCAACTTAATCCAAGTAAAAATAACTAATAGATACGATCAAATCACAGCTTTTTTTAAAATATTATGTTTTTTGCTATATGTCTCTTTTTTTTTCTCTTGGAATGACGGATGACATCCTCATCTCAAGGGAAGAAGAAACAAAGGGTCACTCTTAGTGACAAGGTTATTGTTATTGAACCTATCACAACCTATCACCCCTGCTATTTATGAGTTTAAAATGGTTTGAAGAGGTTGGAACTTGACAAAATAAGGAGAGCAAATAGTTGCCGATGAGATTTATTGGATAAACAAGAATTACAAAATGTTAAATTGTCTGGTATTGAAATAGGAATAGTAAAATTTTGCAAAACAGATTTTAAATTCTAGCATGAGGATGGCCGAGCCTGCAGTGCCAGGTTTCAACAGAGATTGTTGTGGAGACTGTGTGAGTTTGAGGAGAAGGTGATGAACGGATAGCTGGCCACTCGTACAACCCATTTCTATTCCGACCATGCACTAGGGGTGTCTATGTTACGAGATCCTTGATAAGAAAATCATAGGGAAAAAATTCCACAGAGGTTGGATTATCTTTACAAAAGTTGGAAACTAAAATTAAATTGTGTTTGATTTGAGGAGCACACAAAGTATTATACAAATGAAAAACAGAGTTAGATGCAAATAGTGAAGTTGAACCATTGTGAGTAATTGGTATTTTGTTACCATCTCCCATCGTCACTTCCTCCATGTCGTGGTATGCAAGCATATTATGTGGCTCAGTGGTAATGTGATGTGTGGCACCTGTGTCTAGAACCCATGGGTTGCAGATGACTGAAGTCTAGTGACAAAGTTTACTTTGGCCTTAAGATGATTATGAGATTTGGAGCGGCATACTAAGGAAATATGACCAGGGTGATTGCATAACTGGCATTAAACACCATTGTTGTAGTTGTTATTGTTTTGTTGGCACCATTATGGTTGTTGATTCTACTTGTTGTTGGAACGGCATATCGGAGAGTTGCTATTGCTGTTGTTATTGTTGTTGGACATTATTGTTGGTTATGTTTGCTACAACAGCCGTTATTGGAGATGAACGTTGTCTTTCTTGATGTTGAAGAAAAATTTCATGGTTAAGGAGCTTTTTGTATAGTTTAGGATATTCAATCGGAATGCTATAGTTGCAAATTGCTGCAGATACTTCACGAAAATCAGGACCAAGTCCATTGAGAATTTTGACTGTGAGTTCAACTTCAGCAACAAGAGAACCTGTAGTAGCAAGTTCATCAAAAATGGTGTAAATTTTATGAAGATATTCAGAAATACTTTTGTCGTCCTTTGTAATGAGACTGAGTTGATCTCGCAAGCTGTAAATTTGGGTGTGACTTTTATTTACATAAGTAGTATGAAGAAGGTCCCATGCTTTCTTGGCATTAGATGCACCAGCTACGGTGGATGCAATGGTGCTGTCAACAGAGGCCATTATTGCTTGATGAATGAGACGGTCTTGACGAACCCAAAGGTGATATGCTAGGTTGATTTCAGTTGTGTTGGCGCGAGTGATTGTCCTCTCTGGGCAAGGTGTAGAACCATCAAAATGCCCAGCCAGTTCATGACCTTCGAGAAGGAGTGTTAATTGAGTCTTCGATGTAGAGAAATTGGAACTGCCTTGCAGTTCAATAGACAATTGTGAGGATGGGTTAAACTGTACAATATGATTGTTGGTGCTTGGATTATCAGCATTGATAAGAGTAGGCTAGGTAGTGGAAGCCATTGAAGGTGGTGAGGGTTGTTTGTGCATTGGAAGAAAGGAAAGATCAAACTCATAAGAGCTATATTAGCTCTGATACCATAAAGAGTTTAGAAAACCAACTGAACTTTTATTGAATGATAAACCAAATGTTAAATACAATAATGATCCTAAAGAGACTCCTTAACTCTAGGAGCAATATTAACAAACTAGTAACTGTCCTTAATTAAAGCAAAAACTATAAAGAATAAATCAAACAAAGGAATTAGTGAAATGAAAACTAAAGTCAGCCAAAAGATAACATATGTGATGCTAATATAATCCTTCTCTAAAAATGCCTAACTTATGTTAACATTACTATAGAAGAAATCCTTAGGTCCAGATGGCTTTACAATTCATTTTTTCAAACAAACCTGGCATATCACAGGTGAGTTTTTTACTCAAGTTATATTATTAGCCAAACTCAAGGTGCATTCATTAAGGGTCGATCCATTAGTGACAATATTCTGCTTATATAGGAGCTCCATAAGGATTATCACTCTACGAAGAAACTAAATAGTATCACTTGGAAAATCGATTTTTATAAGGCCTTTGACACAGTTAGCTAGACTTTCTTACAAGCTTGTCTCGATGCTTTGGAGTTTCCTACCTACTTCAAAAATTAGATCATGCTATGCCTCTGTACCTTATTAGTAAGTATCTTTATCAATGGTATTATAACAAAACCTTTTCAATGTGTTTGAGGAATACAACAGGATGACCCTTTCTCCCCATACATTTTTGTTCTGGTTATGGAAGGTTTATCTCGCATGTTTGTGAAATTGACATCCCATAATGGTTGTTTTTGTTATCATCATAAGTGTTGTCCCCTACAACTCACTCACCAGCTGTTCGTTGATGATTTAACGCTTTTGTTCAGGGCTGACTTATTTTCCATTAACATTCTTAAGGATATTTTGACCAGATTCTTTAGCTGGTCTGGTATGAAAATTAATTTTAAAGAAGTAGTTTCTATTGCTCTTAGGATGTACATAACTCTCTTGAGCTTGCTAATTATTTGGGTATAGAGTTATGTAGGCTACCTTTCAAATACTTGGTCATCCTTGTCTCTCATATTAAACTCACATATATCGACTGCCTACCCCTCTTGGAAATATATAAGTCCAAAATGGAATCCTAAGGCTCATGAACTTTTTGAAAATGGAGATGACACTTTTGAAAACATAAAAACCAGGCTCTGATACTAATTTAATTGTCACGACCTAGTACCACATTGGCCTATGACAACCGCCGCATAACCGGGCTAAGTACACTCACGGTATCCTTAATCCGACTATGCAAGGCTAACTAAATATCCATTCTTTTCTCTTTTTTTGAAAAATTTGGGCAGCATAACGGTTGTATTTTAAAAATCCCAAAGAGCTGCAAATATTTTTAAACACACTTCTATATTCATACCAAAACTTTACCATAACTTCAGGACTTTAAAGTCCACTCAAGGCAATCTCAACAATAGTATCAAAAATTCATACATAAAGTCATTTATAAAACACAAGGCAATCAAAAGTTAACTTACAAAATCATAAAGTGTATCTACATAAACACAGTTCATGAGCCACTAGACACTAAAAGTACAAAATAGGAAACTACCCACGTGCGGTAATACCCCGAAAATGTCAAAAGATCGCATGATCCACTCAGAGCTTAAAACTCACTAAATTAACCTGCATGGTTGGAAAGCGGAGGGGGTGAGTACACTAGATACTCAGTGAGCAGGAAAGACATATATCATAAATAGAATTCGATTCATACCAAGACGGTGTAGATAACCTATGAAGTGAATATATATCACATAAAAAACACATAGGCCCAGCCTATGACTCAACATATACTGGTTAGGAACGGAACCATATAGGCCTAGCCTATTAACTCATACATCCGGTGAACATAGATCCCAGTTCCAGTACACAAAAGTATAAAAATATCATATGTATCAATAAAATCTCGAAAGGAAAACCAATATTAGGATAAGCCAAAATAATTATGTGTGACACCACTAGTTGGCCAAACTAATGTGCACACCCACCGATACTCAGTGTTGGCTTGACTTTCATCCATGGTGAGTCCAGATTACAGTCGACAAGAGCGTCATGACCTTAGGTGATAACCTCGTCGGTGTTTAGACCCTAGATGTGGAATCACCAGCAAGTCCCGTAGAAAGGTATCGATACAGCGACTCGACTTTAATGTACCAGTGTCAAGGGTACAGGGGTCGCTTAATCAGTTATGCCTAGCATACGATTGGCCAATCTTTTCCTCACCAATCACAAAACAAATCATATACAATTATTAAGTATAAAAATCAAGTAAGGCACCATGCCTTTATTTATCAGTCCAACCGATAAAATAAAACCGTGCCATGGCTCTAAGCCAAAAGAGAACAAAAACATTTATCATACATGACTCGATTATGCATACGTAAATTTCAAAACATTTTCTCATAAAATAAAAGCCATCTTTTGTAATCCAAATGGATAGTTGTTCAAAACAATGCCATTTATTAAATACATAAGCATATTAGTATCCATTTGAAATTCAATTTCTACCTTAAGTTGCCTAGGTTCAAAATTTACATACAAGTCATCATGCTTATCTTAGGATGTTCTAATCCTATTTGAGAAATATTGTTTGCCCAACTCACCTCAAAAGAAGATATTCACTCCCTTAACTTCAACAATCCTCGATATGAGCTCCTTGATTCATAGCTCCAAGCCTTTATACATAAAAAGGCATATGATGAAAATACTACTTAAACATAGATTTCATATTTATACACTATCATATTAGCTTCTCTTTTGCATTTTCTAAGGCATTTAATGCCTTTAATCTAAACTTACTCATTTCATATCATAATTAAGCACATCTTTATCCAAGCATATTAGGCCATTATTCATCAATCTAGGCAACATTTCAAGTTTACTCTAAGTAAACATGGAAGTGTTTTCTAATGTATACCATTACCAAGCGTTAAGTCCTAAGCTAAGTTCACTTAGGCATTTTATCAAACATCTAATGAGCATGACTTTCAAGTCACATTTTCAAGACTTTATCATAATAATTCATGCTCCTATCATGTCATATAGTAACACTTCCAATCAATGACACATTCCACCACTCCATTCCAACCAATTTCCTTCATTTAAGCTACATTTTATCAATTGTACAACTCATTACATTAATCCACTTCTTCTCCATTATTTGGACCTAAACTTAACCAACACACATCTTCTTCATTCTTTATCATCAATTCACATCATACATGTATAATTAACACCATAGAATTCATTTAGACCATCAATGTGAAAAGATATTCAAAAATTCACAAACTTTCACCTAAAGGGGACAATTTCGGTTTTTAACTTAAAGAATCCTCTCCATGATACATTTCATTCACCTAAACCATGTTTCATGCATATTTAAGCATGGAGAACAACATATCTTAATACCAAACTCAAAATGATAATGTAGAGAGAGATGAGACAAAATTTACTTATACTTTCCTTTAGTGATATCTTCAAATCCTTTGATAATTTCTCAAATCTAATGATAGATTTGAGTTCCTTGACCCCAAATTAACTTAGAACACCTTGACTGAGGTTGAAGAATCAAAAACTTGGTGAAAAATAGGCGATGGTAGAAACTAGCTTCTTTCTCTCCTCTCTTCTCCTTTCTTCTCCCTTCTTTTAATTAAAACAAAGTGTTTTAAGCCTTTACTAATGGGA
>JAOSBL010000008.1:29016697-29029352 GCA_027568915.1 Erythroxylum roraimae
AACTTAAGAGGGAAGAAGGGAGAAAACGTGAAAATAGAGAAGAGGAGAAGAGAAGGTCGTCCAAGGCTTGATAATTTGAGTTGGTTCACTTGACCTTTTTTTCCCCAAAAAGTTTAATTAGTGATCATTTGGTCAACTAATAGAATTCCTTTACGCCATATGTATTGAGGTTTAAGATTTTCTTTTACAGCCATTTCCGTTCTAATGGTAAAAATTATTAGAAATGGTTGTGAGTAGGGTGGAAAGTTCCAATCTAGACGTGCACTTTAAGAATTTAAGGTGAAAATTGAAATGAAAGGGATGAGCCATAAACCTATTCTTGATAGATGTTCGATGTCAATTAAACATGGATGGTGTAAACTCAACGAGGTCGGGTGAAAATTACAGGAAAAAAGATAAATCATCCATACACAAAATAATAGTTGTCTCAGTTTAGGAAATTTTATGAATTTACTAAAATTCTTTTATAATATAAGAAGTTTATAAAAAATTCTTATATTTTATAAAATATTTAAAGTGAGTTATTATGTTAGTTTTCTTCGTCAACTTTTATCAACCGATATTTTTAAAAGCCATATTACAAAGAGGTCCAATGAATTTAACCTTAACTAAAATTAAAAATAGATTATATATGTTAAAATTCTAATAAAATGAATAAATCACTCTTTTGTTAATATGATTAACAATTCAATAAATCAATCTATTTGAAATATACCTTTTGTAGTTTGCTATTTAATTACCTCTTTATAATGTAGTTACTTATATAAAATATAACATGTCTAAAAAATGTTAAATTTACAAGAATATAATTCAAAATTGATTTTTATCATAAAAAATTGGGAGAATCATAAAATTATAAAAAATATTTTATACTAGTACAAAGAATTTGAAAACTCCTGTGTTCGATTATCAATGTCTTATGTAATAAATGTTTATAACGCTTAATACCGACATGATGGGTGTGGTAGTTAAAAGACGTTTTTTTTTTTTGATAAATCAGTAAGACTTTTATACAAATAATAGAAGGTATGTACAGACTAGAGATTTCGAGCCCGAAATCTCTTAACTTCCAAAGGAGTTCAAAAGAATTTACAACACTTCCTTCCATCCTAAAACCATACAACAAGACTCAACCATTCTTCGCCATATTTTCCACCCAAAAGTACTTAAATCTAACATATCTGACAAATAACACAAGATACTTAATCTAATTCCAGCAGCACCCTCAAGCAACAATAAAACAATAAAAAACGAAATATATAACACGGCAAGAAAATAAAGACCGTTTTTCCTTTTTTTAGGGTCAAATGTGCCCACTTCTCTCAACCTTCATTGATATGCTCACAGTTGGATCTTCTGTCCACCATTTTTTGAATTTCTGCACTTGGTATTCACTGGTCTACTACATTATGGTACGAGTGAGTGTTCACTCCACTTCACTTTTGCTTGATATCGAAGAGGAAGAAGAACTTCACTCTGTCCAAACCTAAAAGACACCTGCAAAAAAATGTTAGACAATAAACTCTCCCTCTCTTACCTTCTCTTAGTGTTTGAGCTAAGTTGTTCCATAATTTGGAAGATCACTTTGGTGTTGAAGCTCCCCCTATCCAAAGCTTCATCTTTGAATGTTCTAGCATTCCTTTCACACTATAGATTATATACGGTAACCGAAACTAGAATGGAAGGTCACTGTTTCATTACCACTTGGTTTAACCAATCACTGAGAAAACCGTCTTTTATAAGTGGTTTCCCATGCTGATTTATAAAAGATGGTTTTCTCAAAAACCACTTATAAATGTCGCTGCTTTTAATCCTATTCTTGACTATTAAGTTGCTTCTGCTGATAACCCTTAAATAACGAGAAAATACAGAAGTGATAAAGAGAGGTAAAAGAATAGAAACATGGAAGAGAATCAACATCAACCAATTTTTTGGATCAAGGTATGACTACTTTATATTCTCGGTGGTGTCACACCATTGAGGATGACGATGAATTCACTGGGTCTGTGACATGATGCCTCGGTGATGATCCAGATGCTACCAGTGACAGTGGCATGTGTCGTATGTTTACTGTCTGCTTCCCTCCTTGTTGTCGATGGTGATGATGTTTCCCTTGGTGACGTAAGACAACAGTGCATCATCACTGTTATATCACTGGTTGTTTTGGATAATGACGAACAATTTGTGAACAGTGTTAATAGCAGTAAACAATGCATCATCACTATTATATAACTGGTTGTTTTGGATAATGATGAACAATTTGTGAACAGTGTTAATAGCAGTAAACAATGAAAGATGAATGAACATGAACAATAATAATAATAAATTATGCATGCATGAATGAACGTGAATAGTAATAATAATAAAAAATTATGCATAGATGAATGAACATTAACATTAATAATAATAAATTATGCATGCACGAATGAATGTGAACAATAATAATAATAATAAATTATGCATGCACGAATGAATGTGAACAACAATAATAATAATAATAAATTATGCATACATAAACAGTTATATTAGTGTACGTATAGAATAAATTATAATTATCAATAGTACAATATATATGCATTTTAACGTGAATAGTATATAAAAAATTGAGGATGACGAATATGCATGTTAACTTGTTTATGGATTTTGACAGATCACTGTTATCAAGGTTAATAATAATTACGTACAATGTTTTGTATGACTGTACGTTAATAATAATGATTGGCAGTATGTTTATGACGTGATAATTGAATATTTAATATTTTACGCATTTATCAAATTTGGAACAATATTATTTTAGACTTATGAATCACCAAAGTGAATAAAATCTTTAGGATAATTAGTTCTAAATTGATTAGAATTTTTCAATCACTCACTCATAAAATTGATGCTATAAATGATGTTTATCTATGAGAAGATTGAAATTCATTATTATAAGAAATTTATGAATTACCCAAAGGTTAATTGGTTGTTCTTATAATTAATGAATATGATTGTTTGGTAATGTAAATGCACTATTAGTTTTAATTATTTATCCAAAGATAATAAATATTTCTAAGTAGTGTATGCATCATTACCTAATAATGTTAAATATTATTGGCCTCATTATGATTATTTTGTGCATTGATGTATCACCCAAAGGAGAACATTAATGTACATTAATTGTTAACATAATTTTTTTATCTATTTCTATACAATATGTTAGTTTATGACTCAAAGAATTAATGTTAGGCGTGTATTTATTACAGTTTTTGTCCTTATTTCTTTGCATTGACAAGCTTCGTCTGTACCAATATTTAATGGGATAAATTTTTCTAATTAGAGTGAACAAGTCCAATTTCACCTTGGTGTATTGGATCTTTATTTGACACTTCAAGTTGAGAAGCTTGCTGCTATTACTAATTCTAATAGTAATGAAGAAAAGGCTCATTATAAAGCTTGGGAAAAATCAAACAGACTGAGCTTGATGTTTATGCGAATGAGCATAGTAAACAACATCAAGTCAGCTCTTCCCAAAACTGAAAGTGCTAAAGAATTTATGAGTTTTATGGAAGAGCGCTCCCAAACAGCTGATAAGTCTCTTTTTGGGACATTAATGGGTGCTTTGACCACTATGAAATTTGATGGTTCTCATACTATGCATGAACACGTCATTGAAATGACAAATATTGCACCAAGACTTAAGTCTCTGGGAATGGAGGTGGATGAAAATTTCCTTGTACAGTTCATTTTGAACTCTTTATTGTCTAAGTATGGTCCATTCCAAATGAGCTATAATACTATGAAAGACAAATGGAATGTGCATGAATTGTATAGTATGTTGGCTCAAGTGGAAACAAGACTTAAAAATCAAGGAAATCATTCCATCCATTTTGTGAAATATCATGTAGCTAGAATCAAGGAAATCATTCCATCCATTTTGTGAAATATCATGTAGCTAGAAAGCACCACTGAAGACCAATGAGTGCTCTGTTAAGATCCAGAAGAAGGTAAACAATAACAAATGTCATTTCTGTGAAAAACTTGGACACTTCCAGAAGGACTGTCATCAACGCAAGGCTTGGTTCGAAAACAAAGGTAAGCTTAAGGCTTATGTATGTTTTGAATCAAATTTAACTGAAGTTCCACGTAGTACTTGGTGGATTGATTCTAGATGTACAACTCATGTTTCTAATACTATGTAGGGATTCCTTACAATCCAAACCACAAACCCAAATGAGAAGTTTGTCTTCATGGAGAATAGAGTAAAGGTTCTAGTGCAAGCTATCGAGACTTACTGTTTAATCCTGAATACTGGACATCATTTAGATTTATTTGAAACTCTTTATATACCTAGTATTTCTAGGAATTTGATTTCTTTATCTAAACTTGATGTTACTGGATACTCTTTTCAGTTTGGTAATGGATGTTTTAGTTGTTTAAGCATACTTGTATGATTGGATCTGGTATACTTTGTGATGGTTTATATAAATTGAATCTCGATAATTTATATGCTGAAACTCTTACGACCTTGCATCATAAAGTTGGAATTAAATGTAGTTTAGTGAATGACTGTTCTGCTTACTTGTAGCATAAGCGTTTGGGTTATATTTCTAAGGAAAGAATGGAAAGATTAGTAAAGAATGGAATTCTTCCACGTTTGGATTTACTGATCTCAATATTTGTGTGGATTGTATTAAGGGAAAGTAAACAAAACACGCAAAGAAAGGTGCCATGAGAAGCACTCAACTTCTTGAAATTTTACACACCGATATATGTGGACCTTTTGATGTTAATTCTTTCAGTAAAGAAAAATACTTTATCACCTCTATTGATGATTATTCATGTTACAGATATGTCTATTTATTGCATGAGAAATCTCAAGTAGTGAATGCCTTAGAAATTTATATAATTGAAGTTGAAAGGCAACTAGACAGAAAAGTGAAAATTGATGAAATTGGACAACACCTTGGTCCATTTGCTAAATTCCTAGAAAAGCATGGCATATGTGCTCAATACACAATGTCGGGTACACCATAACAAAATGGTGTATCAGAAAGGCGTAATTGAACCTTAATGGACATGGTTAGAAGTATGTTAAGTAATGCATCTTTACCGTTATCATTATGGATGTATGCCTTAAAAACTGCCATGTATTTGTTAAATAGGATTCCTAATAAAGTAGTTCCAAAGACACCTTTTGAACTGTAGATTGGTAGGAAATCTAGTTTAAAGCACCTATATGTCTGGGGTTGCCAGGCAGAAATAAGGATTTATAATCCAAAAAAAAAGAAACTGAATGCAAGAACAATTAGTGGATATTTCATTGTTTATCTAGAAAAAGCTAAAGGGTATAGATTTTATTATCCTAACCATAGTACAAGAATTGTTGAAACTAGAAATGCTAGGTTTATTAAGAATGGTGAAATTAGTGGGAGTGACGTTTCACAAAATGTGGAAATTAAAGAAGTTGGAATACAAGTTCCTTTGACTTATGACACCGTATAACAATCATGAAGAGCAACAAATACATGCTCCTAACATTCAACATGAACCTGTAATAGAAGAACCACAGGAAATATCATTAAGAAGATCCCAAAGAGAAAGGAGATCTGTTATTCCGAATGATTATGTGGTCTATCTACAAAAGTTGGAAGATGACTTAGGAATTAATGATGATCCAGTTTCATTTTCATAAGCCATTAATAGTGCTAATGCTAACAGATGGTTAGATGCAATGAAAGATGAGCTTAAATCTATGGAATATAATGGTGTTTGGGACCTTGTAAATTGCCTGAAGGGTGCAAGAGAGTTGGTTGTAAATGGGTTTTTAAGACGAAGCATGACTCTCATGGCAACCTTGAATGTTACAAAGCTAGACTTGTTGCTAAAGGTTTTACTAAAAAAGATGACATTGACTATAAGGAAACATTCTCACCAGTTTCCAAGAAAGATTCTCTCAAAATTATCACAGCACTAGTGGCTCATTATGATTTAGGGTTACATCAAATGGATGTAAAAACTACCTTTCTAAATGGGAATTTAGAGGAAAATGTAATACATGGATCAACCAATGGGTTTTTCAGTTGAAGGGAAAGAACACATAGTGTGCAAACTGAAAAAGTCAATATATGGACTCAAGCAAGCTTCCCTCCAACGGTATCTTAAGTTTAATGATACTGTTGTTTTCTTTGGTTTTAAAGAAAACATTGTTGATCGGTGTATATATATGAAGGACAGTGGGAGTAAGTTTATCATTTTGATTCTGTATGTTGATGAAATCTTGCTCGCAACTAATAATCTTGGTCTATTAAGTGACACTAAGAAGTTTCTCTCTAACAACTTTGAAATGAAAGATATAGGAGAGGCAAACTATGTGATCGGAATAAAAATATTTCAGAATAGATCACAAGGACTATTAGGTTTGTCTCAGAAAGCATATATTAATAAAGTTTTAGAAAAATTCAGAATGGATAAATGTTCAGCGTCTCTGGTTCCAATTCAGAAAGGAGATAAATTTAGTCTCATGCAATGTCCAAAGAATGATATGGAATGGAACAAATGAAAGGAATTTTTTATGCATTTGATGTTGGGAGTTTGATATATGCTCAAACGTGTACAAGGCCGGACATTAGCTTTGTAATTGGTAAGCTTGGTAGATACCAAAGCAGCAAAGAAAGTCTTAAGATATTTGCAAGGGATAAAAGATCACATGCTCACTTATAGGAGGTTCGATCATCTTGAAGTAATTGGATATTCATATTCAGATTTTGCTAGTTGTGTGGATACTACAAAATCTACATTTAGCTATGAATATCTTTTAGCCGGAGGAGAAATATCATGGAAAAGTGCGAAACAGTCAATAATTGCTGCATCCACCATGGAAACTGAATTTATGGCGTGCTTTGAGGCCATGGTTTAGGCTAAGTGGTTGAGAAACTTTGTTTCAAGACTTAGAATAGTTGACAGTATTACTAGGCCACTGAAAATTTATTGTGATAATTCCGTAGTAGTTTTCTTTTCAAAAAACGACAAGTATTCCAAAGGTGCTAAACATATGGAATTGAAATACTTTGCCGTTAAAGAAGAGATTCAGAAACATAGAGCGTCAATTGAGAACATTAGCACTAATCTTATGATTGCTAACCCTTTGACTAAGGGATTACTGCCCAAAATATTTATGGGGCATATTGACAGTATGGGCAAGCATTAATGCATATTATGATGACGTTGATGTTTTAAGGTAACTGACATTCTAAGCTCATTATTGAATTTGTTTATGATTTACCTATTTTTCCGAATGTGTATCTTGAATTAAATGGAATGATGATAACAGTTTTTGTCTTAAATAGACATTATTTTTTGATCAATTATGTGTTTCCTATTTATTGATCATTTCATAGAGAAGACTAACATTGTAGTATATGGAAGGGACTATGTTGTTTAAATCACATGTTCTTAAACCTTACTGAGGGCTAGAGTCTTATATTATTGAGGCATATGAGATATATCGTTATGAGGTGCATTTCATTTACACCCACGATTTTTCCCACACTTGAAAGATTATTTTGCTTTTGTTCTTGTTACATTTACCCCCTTTATCTTCCTCACCACCGACTCACACATAACCTTTACACTTTGAGTTTTGCCCAAAATCCTACACCTTACCACTCCAAAATCTAGTCGTCTTCATCTTGTTGTCGAAGCCCCTTTGTGTTTTCATCTTGTTCTTGGAAATATGCTTTATGTTTGCAAGCTTGGAAGGTTAGGTTAGCTTGGTAATTGAGGAAGCTTTGTGCTAAATAAGTAAGTGATTTCTTGCCCTATTGTGATTTATGTTAGCATAATATTCATGATGATAGAATTGGGATGTATTGCATATAGTATTGATGATGAAGTTATGCTAGAATTTGATGGATGATTGGAGGGTTCTGTTTTGCTTTTGATACTAGAAAATAGTGGATTGTACGGGTGGTTTAGGTAAAGATTTGAAGAATAAATGAGGGTAAGGTTATATTAAAGAGGGATGTTATTGAAGTGTTCTTGAATTTGACAAAGTTAAGGTTACATGTATAATGATATGTGGTGAATCACTAAATAAATAGGGTTTTGAGGAGATTTAAGTAGCTAATATGGTAGTTGAAATTGCATGAATTAAACCTGCATATAAAGGTATGAATTGTGGAAAGTAAGAAGTGTTTGATATGTCGCCTCAAGTGCACGATCGTGTCCTGGTCATTTTAGGTTCTGTCACAATCGTGGCTCTCAGTGTACGATCGTGGCCTATATTTTTAGCTTCTGTCACAATTTTAGGAAGGCCCCCCATGACCATAGGCAGTGCCTTGGAATGATGAGCTTAGTTTTGTGCAATTATTGAAACAAATGATGATAAGTCACTCTAATTTGGTGTCTTTGGAGTTGATTAGGGCCAATATGAACCTAAATGGGTAAATGAATATTGAAGAACATAAAGGCAGTATGAATGGGAATTTAAATAAATATATGATGGATGGATTAGGAATGGTTTAAGATCTTTGCATAAAGTTACATACCCAGAACGTCAATTGATCATGCATGGAACATGAAACATATACATGTGCATGACTATATATTAATTTGATTGAATAACTTAATGATGTGTTAACTATATATGTGTTGCATGACTATAGACACTCAAGTCGATCGTCAGGACCCAGACATTGCTGGATCGTCAAGGTAATAGTTTATTGGAGCGTACTGTGAGTCAACCTAGATGTGTAAACTCAATTATATGTATGCTTCTGTTTGAATTATATGTGTAGTGAGTCAACCTAAATGTTTCTCACTATGAATAAATTGATTTTGATTAACTTTTAATTATCGAATTGTTATTTATATGAACATGATGATTTCGGACATTGATAGTTTGAGGAGCTTGATATTCGGGAATGTATTAGAAATGCTTTCCAACTGTATGTGAAATGTTGATTGTGTGAATAACTAGAATACAAATACCAGACTTAGATTTCGAAGGAAGTGATATATGACTTGTGTGCATCGAAAGAGGAATATTGAATGAAAAATTTGTAAACTGTCGCATCTCATTACATTGAAATGTATGAACAGATGAAGGAGTTGTGACCGGAGTAACCAACGTGCGAAAAAGAGCTTTAAGCTCATAAATGTGATAAAGAGCCTTGGGCTCAAATGCAATGAGCCTGGTATTCGCAATAGATACGGGAAAAAATGAGCTCGGTATCCACGACGGGTACGAGACAGTATAGGCGCTCGGTCATAACAAAGTGAAAATGAAGTAAGTCACATGTGCATTTGCATATACATTCATGTGTATATTAAATGATCGATTTGTATGCCCTATTGAATGATTGAATTGACGTGCCTTATTGAACTAAGGTGAAATATTGAATTACCTAAGTCTGAAGAATGTGATGTGGTATGAATTACTGTATTATATGTTAAGTTTGATGAATTGAACTTTATAATTGTTATTATGTTATGACATGAGTGAGCACATTGATGATGGTTCACTTACTAAGTTCGCAAACTCATCAAAATTGCAACATTGTTTTTCAGGTCCAAAGGAGTGCTAGCTCCTAAATTGATAAGGTAGAGATAAAGTACCTGCGTTTTAGGGACAATATTGCTCAAAGGTCTAGTCAGTTGACACTGATGAGTCGAGTTAGGATATTTTGGTTTAGCATCCCATTTCATATAGCACACTTTGTATGGAGTTGTAGACTCTCATATGTTATAAATTGTAATGACAATGTATGTTTATGTTTATTAATGGAATGGGAAAGTTCGATCTTTGAGAATCTTGTGATATATGTGATGCCACAATTAAGATAATGTTATATGCTCAAATATGCCATTCCCATAGGGTATGCGCTCGAATATACTCTAGTATGTTGGGTAAATGCTCTGTGAGAGTGGTATGTTACAATTTTGGTATCAGAGCATAGTTTGGCATCCTTAAGGACATATAGGAGCAGTTTGACATGACATTTAGCCTGAGATTCGTATGGTGATCACAATTGTTGCTTGTTATAGGTCATCCACCATAGAAGATCGAGTCGTCGAATTAGCTGACCTTGAGTCAATAGTAGCCAATAGAGAGTCTCCTATGCCCCAGTTTGAAAAAATGCCTTAGAGAGTTCTTAAGAGGAGAGAAAGGAAGTATGACAAACTCAGGAAGCAGGGGACTGTAGACTTCTACGGAAGTATAGACCTTGCTAAGGTAAAAAATTGCTTAGAGAGGACAGAAAGGATATTAGACTAGATGGATTGCGAATCTGATGAGAGGTTTGATTATATTTTCTTATTACTGTAAGGCTTGACTTATCAGTGGTGGAAGACTATTCCTGGTAGCTCGGTCCGACCTTGCAGAATGATGTGGGAAGACTGTTTGAGGGTCTTCAAGGAGAACTACATGCCAAAGATCTTCCTGGATAGAAAGATTAAGGAGTTCCTCGACTTGAAATAGGGGAACCTCTCTGTAGCTAAGTAGGAAGTGCAGTTTAATAAGTTGTTAGGTTATGCTGTGGCTCTGGTCCCGACTGAGGAAGACAAATGTAGGCAGTTTGAAGATGGGTTGAATATGGAGACCAAAACAAGGTTGGCCATTACTAATTTGAGTAGATTTACTGAGCTAAGAGCTGCCTCAATCCGAATAGAGCAGTTACTAAAAGATGAATGAGGAGAGTACAAGTAGGAGTTTAGACTGAAGAGACAGGGTGAGATCCAAGCTGATTCTAGCAGAAGATTCAGTAAACGCCATAATAGGCCATCGCAATCACAACTGAGATCGAGACAGTCAAGGTTTAGGCCGAGAGGCGATTTTGTCTATTTTGGTAAAGGTCAGGCATTTGGAGGATAGACCTATAGTGGGCAGGCACAGTAGATACCCAGCTGTGAACATTGTGGGAGCCTGCCTGCGATGTGGCTCTTTTAAGCATCATATCAGAGATTGTCCCGCCATTGCTGGAGCACAGTTTGGAATGAGAGGAGGATTAGTAACTGAAATGATTGTTCAGCAAAGTAGAGTCAATGGAGCGGGACAAAGAGGTAGAGGTTGAGGTAAAGCCAGTTCAGCGGGTCTTAGGGTATGCGCTTGGATATACTCTGGTATGCTGGGTAAGTGCTCTATAAGAGTGGTATGTTACAGAAGGTGTCTCTTTCAACCCAAATCCAGATTTACCACTAGCAACCCAAACCAGCGGAGACCAACTTCTGAGATAGAAGCAAGCTCGGCTAAGACTTATGGGAGCTCTATAGCAGCGTCCATGGTCTTTACTAATGATGGTGGGCCACCTCCTCAAGCGGTGGAGGAGTTTGGCATTGACGTCTCTGCTGGTGTTGACGTTCCTGGGTTTGCTCTTTCCGCAGGCTAGACCTTGATAGGGCTGAGGGGCATTAGGATGGAAGTCAGAGAGCCTTCAAGCCTAAAGGAAGCCTTCCCGATGCTATCTTCAATCCAAAATTCTCGCAGGCGCACAAACACTCCAATGCAGACACCCAAGAGCCCAAAATGGTGACAACAAATGCAAAAGATATGGAGTCTGGAAGTGAAAACTGATACCCCAGTTACCCAAAGTTGCTCTGACACGTTTCCAACACGTCTTAAAGGATGATGTATTATGATCCTAAAGGAAATTCTTGATGTAGACATTTGGGTATGGTCCTCGGCTCTTATTGGTTTTTTTTTGAGCAAGACGCCAACATTCCTAGTGGTGAATGCTTGGGCTCAAGCTAGGTGGAGTTCCAAGGGACTAGAGAAGGTCTTGCAACGTGAGGATGGGCCCTTTCTCTTCAAATTTGGCATGGATTTTGATGTGCAGGAAATCACCGAACAAGGCCCAGGGCACATTAGAGATCAACCTTTATTCTTACGACAATGGAGTCCGGGCATGGACACGGACAGAGGTTTGATAGACAAATTTCCACTGTGGGTCCACTTCCATAACCTGCGTATGGAACTATGGACTCTCCAAGGATTAAGTGATGTGGCAAGCTCCTTAGGTAAACCTCTAAACTTAGATTCTTAAACACTACACATGGAGAGGGTAGGCTTCGCAAAAGTGTTCGTTGAGATACCTAAGTTGGTGATTCTTCCGGATAATCTTTCGATGATGAGTGTTGGGCCCCGCTTCTAGAGTCCAACTGTTGAACCATAAAACGTGAGCGTAATCCAATCAAATCATGCATAAAGTCTCATACCATTCCGATTTTTTTTGATCAATTGATAAATGATAATCCATTCTTATGATTATGACCTCAATCATATTGTACCTGCCAAAATTCTCCTAGAGAAAATTCCACTAACCCCTTCAGGAAAAGTTCACAGCGGTGACAAATATAACTTTGCCGCGGCGACCTTGAAAGACTGACTTCGCCGCGGTGAAGCCAAGGAGTTTACCACGGCCAACGGACGGGAACTTCTGGTGAGATCCTTCGGGAAAAGTTCGCCGCGGCGATCCTTGTGGCTTTACCGCGGCGAAACTCCTGAAATCTCAACCCTTAAACCTAAAATTTCCAATGGCTTCTACAATCACTCTTATCTTAACTCTTACAGAATATCATAAGACTATCCAATCCTTACTTTCACTCTAAGTTGTCTCGAATTCACTCCCTCTAAGGTAACATCATTTCATGACAATTCAACTACCAATGTTATTTCATC
>JAOSBL010000008.1:29103282-29124780 GCA_027568915.1 Erythroxylum roraimae
AAATGGAAGGGCAAATGGGACATTTCTCAATCATTAAGGGCATAATTGGAAGAAGAAGTGTTGTCTTGCTTTTAAATAAAAAAGAAAAACGTGAATTGAGGGATAAAAGAAGAGAATAACGAAAATGAGAAAGAAAGAGGAAGAGAGTTTTGTGGTTTGAGAGAAAAGAAGAGAGTTGAGCTAGGGTTTAATTATTCTTAGTCTTCAAGAAAGATTTTGGAGTTGTTGAAGAAGAGAAAAAGGTAGAGGAAGAAAAGGGCTTCCCTTTGAGCCAAAGATCCCTTCATTTGGTGAAGAATGAAGGGAACCAAGAGAATCCTACCGAAGAGCAAGGGGAAAGACAACCTTGACTTAGATTTTGCAAGCAAATTAGGTGGGTAATATATATATGGTTATTGTGTAAATAGGCATTTTGCCCATGTGTGTGTATATGCTTGAATTCGTATGATGTGTTTTAAGTCATGCCTTGATAGATGTACGATATTTTGATATAACTGAATTGTGACTTTGATCATGTTATGCCTTGAAATATTTCACGGCATTTTGTATAAATGGAAAGAAAGGAAAGAGCATGAAAAATATGAAAGTATGATGAAATGATTTGAGCTTTTAATAAAATGATTTTGAGCATGATTATGTGCTTCTACTTGGGCGAGAGTGGAACTATTCTATTCGTCATGTGCACATTAACAAGAGCCTTCTCCCGGTTGCTCACTTATGGCATATGAGCTCTGAAAATGGACTCATTCTGCTCATGGGGTAAACTTCGGTTTCTCCATTTTGTTTCCATGGAACCCTCGAGCCAATTGTCTATGCATCTACATTTTTTGATTTGTTGAGTATGATGCATGTTTGAGTGTTATGTTTTGATGGATGAGTCTTCATGATATATTCTATGTGATGACATTCAAATCATGGAATTTTGAGCTTGAAGTGTGGATGATAGAATTGCTAGATTAAATGAGATATATATATATGCATACTTTGGTATATATATGTATATATGTGTGTGCCTGAATTGTATGGCCCGTTGCCAATGGCTGTAAATATATAAACCACTGAGCTTCACAGCTCACCCCATTACCTTCCCCTCCGCAGGTGAAGAGAAAGCAGAATAACATTGATCCTTGCAAAGTTTGGCAAACACCAAGAATAGAGACTTTTGTAATTTAGTTCAGAAATTTTCAATATCTAGAATCATATTAAGCATAAGCATTCAATTGTATCATATGTATTTTGTATTTTGTAATAAGCCAAAGGGGTGGTTTTGTGGTGCAAAGATATTATGAAAACAAACATTTTGTTTGAAATGGGCCCAAGTGATTACCGAAACTCTGGTGTGTTCAATAATGTTTGCATCTTTTGTGACTGAATTTGTTTTAAATAAATCGAGCCGTTTGATTATCGATTTTTCGCATATGCGTTTATTGTTAAAGAAAATTTGCAATGAGATTCGACCATCTTATGACTCTGAATGTTGGGCTCCGAAAGCAGGGTCCAACATTGTTTTAATATCAGAGCTTAGGCTTTTTTTTCCTAGGCTTAGAATGTATAGTGTATGAATTGGTAGGCTATGTGATTAAGTGTTGTATTGTAAACTGATGTGTTGCATTAAGTGACATGCATATCATACATACATGTAGGAAATAAGATTAAAATAAAAGTAAGCTGAAAGATAGTGTCTTGTCGAAGGAGTAAAATGCCACCTCGTTAAGAATACGAGGAGTTTTGCAAGGATCTGTTGTACCTAATTCCTCACCATTAGAGAAGGGTACTGATGAGTATAAAATCCCAGTAATTGCAACCGCCTGATTCGAACGTATGAACTTCCGCTAAGAGTTTGGACTATTAGAAACGATAAGAAGAATGGTGTTTTATTAGAGTGTAAGATAAGGAAAATTTGTGGATATCTGGAACTAAGAATTATGGCGTAGTCCAATATGTTAGACATAGATTCAGTATTTGTGGGTATGTCAGTGAGTAAGGTAATGGAATTTCGTTGTGGATATGTACTTGAATTGATATGGATGTGAAAAGGCTTTTCATGAATTGACTGAGAAAGAAATAGGGACATAGGTGGAAATGACAAAATTTAAGGTGTATAAGTAAAGTGGAATGGAAAGGTTATCCTTGGAATTTAAAAATGATTGTTTAATTGGTTTGATAAGAGTTATGATCCAGTATGAAATTGTGTTAGTGAATTCGATAGCAGAAATTTAAGATGGCTATGCGTCTATAAGTTTAAATTGATTAAGAATGTACGTATGAAAAATGAAGCAGGTGATAGTGATATATGTAGTAGTTCTCAAGGTTATAACGACCAGTTATTAGGAGCACACATCTGATAATGTGGTTACATTGGTGAATAATGTTATTGAGTACATACAAGATTTATAGTTGGATATGGTCTAGGAGTAAATGGATATGCCTCTTATTTCGTTGAGCTTTATTATAAAGAATAATTTGATCATGTGTAGTGTAACAAAATTTGAAATTATTGAAATGTCATGAATAGTTAAAATTGATCGTATTGAGGTGTTAAGAATGGCTAAACACAGCATTGATGAACATAGTTGATTGATAAAGATTATGGAAATAGTGTCGATGATTGAGGTAAGAAGTGTTTTGAGATAGAGATGTTTTATCGAATCATATCACGTGAATTAAGTGTTCCATTTCGAGGAATGAATATTAATGAATCAAAAGTAAATATTGGAATCCTATTCCTGACAGAGACTCAGGCGTAAGAGATGGAGTATGCTACTGAGAATGTATATATTTTTGTTTGATGTAAAGTAACCAACTATGTGAGTGGATTCCTGAATTTGAGGAGACATTCACTGCTAATATGAGGAGTATATAGGTCCATATTATATTCTGTGATAATATGTTCGGGAGATACAAATTTGACCTGATCAATGTAATACGAACACAGGAAGTTAAGATTGCAAATAAATTGAAATATGTGGAGAAATTAGTATGAATGAGCAAATAGTAAAATAAGTCAATGTGAAATCAGAGGAAATCGAAAGAATTGAGAAAATCATTCGAGAGATGAAGTCAATTGCGAAATTGAAAATAACGTGAAACAGTGTTACCTCATAGAGGAATTAGTTATTTAAGGAATTACGAGAACTAATCATGGGCATATGGAGCTTTGGAAATATTTGTTCGAGTTAACAAATGCCCCGATAGTACTACGGTATTAAAGATTAAAGTGATCTAAGCAAAAATTTGATGATATGTTAAAGGTAATCGAAAAGTTGAGAAGAATAGTTTGAATACTTGAGGGGGGGAAAACGTGTAAATCGTATGAGTAATGAAAGTAAAGAGGATTTTGAGGAATTATAACACCGATTTAATTATATCATTTGGATTTAGAGATTTTATAGGGTACAATGATGTTGTGTAAGAGTTTAGGATAAAATCCTATGTAGCATGATAAAGTGATTTCATATGCAGGGAGACAATTAAGCCTTATGAGATGATTAATTGATGCTTCAATTTGGAACTTACTACAATGGTGGTTGTTTGAAAGTTTGGAGACATTATAAGTACAGGAACATTTTGAAATATACAGATCATTTAATTTAAGGTAAATATTGACTTGGAAGAATGGAATACAAGACTGAGACAATGAATGGAGTTATTGAAGGATGATGGTGCAAATGAGTACTATACTGGTAAAAGCTAGTGTCGTAATCAGATGCATTGAATAGAAAATTTCGTAGCAGTGTATCAAAATTTGGATATTGAGGTTATTAAATCTAGTGTAATAAAGAGTGCAAAATGAAGATGAAATTGGGGCAAAAATGAAGCGTTATTAACTGCACTGAAAATTTTGATCGGTTTCACATGAACAAAGCTCAAATTGAGGGTTCGGGAAATGTGAATCTTACTAAGAAATTGAAAATGAGTACGAATGTTGAGTTGGAATAGGAAGAATGATACCTTATGATTGAAATAAGAAGTATGTGTACCAATAAAGATGATTGAACAAAGAGACCGTTAGAGGAGCATAAATAATAACCTATGATATTCATCCTAGTGGGAATACGTTGAGATAGCGTATTTTGAGGTAAATTTGAACGAGAAAACCAAGAAAAGTATTTGTAATAAGCATGTAAGTACATTGCATCAACTAAGATCGTGCTTTAAGGCAATTTGCAATGGTAGAAGTATATCTTTTTATCTTTTTCTTGCTTTGCAATTTCGTTCTTAGAGAACAATGTCAAGAGCTTGTTCACATGACATAAGTTCCCAAACAAACAAGAACCTATCCCAGACTGAAATTTTGCATTTGGCTACTACAACCTAGGAACTAAAGGATTCATATTCATAATAGTGAACCTCTAGAATTCTACTTCAGGAAACAACTCTTCCTTGAGTGAAGGAGCTATCCATTGTATTTGGATGTACGTGATGTCCCAAAGATCGTCACCTTCATTTGGCACCAAAATCTCCTCTTCCTTCATTTTCATGATCATCTTTTTCAATAAATCTGGAACCACTTGCTGCAATTTGGTTTCACCATATTCACCCAGATCAGCTTTCATGCACGTGTCCATTCTTCTCAACACTCCAAGCCAAAATGTCCTAAACCCTGGACTAGCTGTTATCTGCTTCAGAAACTGCAAGTACACGTCTGTCATGAGCTCCATGGAAATTGTCAGAGTCCCTTCCATGCTTCTCATCTCCTTCTCAGCATTCTCACGTCTCGAGTACTCTAACATCTTTTCATGGAGATCATCAACCATGGCGAACACCACAAGATTAAAACAGCTGATGCAGTTGGCAGGGGGTAGGTCAAGTTCATCAACCAGGATAAAGCTTTTGCAAAGTGACTGTATCGCATGGTTTCTTATATCTTCTCGTCGAGCTAAGCTGGTTTTCCTGAATGCCTCACATAGTTTCACAAATAGATTGAAGGCAAAATTGGATGAACCAAAAAGTTTGGAGTTATCCTCTGAGGAGGAATTGCTGGCAATGCTTGCTGAACTAAAATTGCTTCCAGGGTCTGAGAATTCTTTGTACCATTGGATCAACAAGTGTACAGAATCTGACAGAAGGTCCAATATAACTAAATTCCTCTCAAGTGGACTATTCTTCAGTGCAACAAATCCAAATGCACAATCCACACAATATGCATAATTTGTTCTTGAAATATGGGTTTTTTCTGACATCAACGTGATCAGAGCCTCAACCCCCTGACTGTATGTTTCTGGATGTCTGCCACTAATGGATAATAAATGGAGGATTGATTTCCATCCAAGGTGAGTTTGCAAATTTGCAGGGAATTCGGTGAGGATCTTGCTCACTGAACTAGTTATGCTCTCGGCACATTTGTCAAGAATTTCCTTATCAAGTTTCCACATTAAGTTAATGGACTTGAAAATCAGCTCCTCTGCTGCTCTATCTGCTCTGAATGTAGAAAGGAGTTCAATACATACCTTGAAAAGCCCGACAATGGCTTTCTCAGCAAATGGAATCGGAGAAAACAAAGGAAACTGAATAACCCCTAGCAAATAATCATGGAATGAAGGCCAAAAGTTCTGAAACCTGTGGCTGTTAACCAAGGTGATGGAAACTATCAGATCCCAGCAGAACACAACTGTTTCCTCTTCATCAAGTGGTGTGCTGAATTTTTGGCCTTTCCCGCCAGCTGCAAATATCAAAGAACGTCCAATGTTTAGTAAACCATCATCTGGTATGTTGCTACTACTTCTGAACATGCTACCAATCCTACATTGTTTGATAATTTTCAGATTCTGTTCAAACTCATTCAACCCAAGTGCCACTGAATCTTCCATTGTATCTATTGATAGAAAATGTGAGAAACGACTTATTATGTTAGAACTCTGACGACTGCCAAATCTCGAGTCATGGGTCGGGAAAATCACACCTGATTCGTTTCTCATGTTTTCAGAGTTATCAAATGGAGAATTACAAGTGCTATCAAATTCAAGCACAGATTGGGGAAGGAGCTTAAGCCTTTTGAGTTTCAGCAAACAGTCCACAACATACCGCCAACTACCTCTAATGGAATCTGTGAAACTGTTTGCTATGGTGAAAACTGCTAGAGTAGCCATTCTTGGCTTCAAATCATGGCTGAAGGTGAACAATGTTTCTTCTGAGGAGGCATATGGATTTAACAAAGTGGTGAATTTTGAGAATAACGCAATGAGTTCATCAAGAGTATCATGTAGACCATATTGAGCTATCCTAGCTGCTGATATGAGCCCTTCTATGCACTCATGGAACACTTCATCTTCATCCGCATGCTCAAAGAAGGCGAAAAGAGCTGCTACTGATGGACCAGCAATGCGAGCAAACATATCTCGCCCTATTCGACGGTCAAACTTACAGAGGATCAAGGGCTGAACAATTTTGGATCGATTAATCAGTTCCACCCATCTTCCTGGGTTCATCTCAACTGGACCTGATTGACCAAAAAGTGTGATTGGATTGGTTGCAATCGAGTGGAAAAGCTCAGAGAGATACTCTCTAGGAAGATCTTGCCCTGCATTGATTGCCCTATTGTTCCTGATAAATTCCTCCTCTGTCATCTTTTTCTTAACTTGAGGATTGTGCAGGTCCGTATTAAGCATAATAAGAGAGTAACAAAGGATGAAAACTGCATCTTTGCTTGCAAAGATGTCTGAAGATTGTTGTTCATGAAATTGCTCGGAGAAAGCTTCCAGGATCCTCTGGATTTTTTGGGACTCCCCTGGCAACCTGAAGGTTGAAAGATACGTACGGAGGGCAGTGTCAAGAATCATGCCTGTAAATTCAAACGTTTCTGTGAATTCCTTAAGAACTCGAATGTGAAACTCGTCAGGGTCACCAAGAAAATCACCAATCGTATTCTTGTCAAGCCCAGGTGTGTAGCGGAAGAAGATGGACAAGGCTTTTGGGTCTGGAGGGTCAGAGACCAATTGACAATATTTCATATACTCCAAACCTTTCTTTTCGTCTGCATTAAAATGGTTCCCAGCAAGTACTAGCTTCCTTTTTTGCGCTTTCCTCACTCTCAGGTATTCTACCCAAGTGTCAAAGTCATCTTTCGGAATGTCTTCCCAGAAAGGTCTGTATTCAGTAATTTCAACAGGGTATGGTCCAGAAGGACTAGAGTCACCTTCCTTGTCAATGTTATCCGCAATGTTATGTATCAGGATCAACAACCCTTCAAAGGCTTGGACTTGTATAGCAGTCAAGGAACTTGCTCCAGGAAATGAGAGCTTGCATAGCAATTTCCCTATTTCCTCAAATATATTTCGGAAGGTGGGATCAGAATCATAGTTCACATACGCTTCTACTGGGAATGTCGGTTGTCTGCAAAAACTTATAATCCCTTCGACTGCAACTTCTTGGAGTTGAATTGAGGGCGCAGAAGTTGCAATTCTCAACAACACAAACCCAAAAAATGCTTCTAGTTGGAGACGAATAAACCTGCAACCACAGAGACATCCTGCTTTGTTTAGGATTTCTAAGATAATGAAAAATAAAACTAGAATATCATGCACTATAGAGTTATCGAATATCAAAATTCCAACCTACGAAGAAAGTGATAGGTATTCAGAACAGTGCTGCAAATCATGGATAGCACAAGTGGACTTGAGCATGTCCCGTAGTGAATCAAATGGTGAAACAAATCATCTTGGATCATTCTTAAAAGCTTTGGATGCTCTCCGATGGAATCTCCACTCAGCTCTATTGCAGAATTTATCAAAACCAAGGCAAAAAGCTGAACATTCTCATCAACCGTATGATAAGTATACCCTTCTGTCTCCACAACTTCCATCACGTTAAGCAACGAACAAAGGAAGTGAAAAATATCAACTGCACTACGAACACCATACCCGGAATCAAAATCACTACTCGTATCCACATCTTCAGTATCAGACTCTGATTCCTCGCCAGGTTTTACCTCGACATCTGGCAACCTCGAATATATAATCTGTATCAATTCATGCATTGTGTATCTAGCATTTCGTTGAAGTAAATCCCCCCTACTTGCAGATTGTTGAACAACTTGGAAACACGTATTGACAATAGTACAAACAGCATGATCTGCAAGCAAAACTGAAGCCTCGTGTTTCATGATACCTGTCAAAACCTGCAGAATTCTCATCATCACAGCGTCTTCAGATACTGAATCCGTTTTCTCCAGGCAACAACCGGTAATCCCAGTTACGACTGAATTGATAGCATCTCTAGCTCCAGGTGTTTTCACATCAAAGATTTTGTGATTGAGTATTTTAAGGATGGATGAGAGGGCAACACCCGTGGCTGTAGCAGGAACATCATCACTTTGTATCACATCAAGGAACGGGCAGATATATATGGAAGGGTCTATGCTACGCCATTCTTGCTGAGGATTGAAAATGAGAGCACGTAGAGATTTCAAGCCTTGAATTGTAGGGGTGTCGTAGCTCTCTTCTTGGGAAAGAAAAGGGGCAGCGGAATCCGAGGGACGACGGAGTACGGCGACTATGGCGCTGACTTCGGTGTTCAACATGCAAGAGATGCCTAGTTCCTTTCTTCTCTTTTTATCTAGACCCGGAGACAACATGTTCTTGTCTTCCTCTCCTTCCATAATTTTGCTCCCCACAAAACGTAGAAGTTGTAAGCATATGGAGTCTTTGTTTATGCGGAATGCTATCGCATCGGTGATGAACATGTGCTGGCATTGGATTCAGACTTCTGGGAATGCAGAACTGTAATCTCAAAACAAAACCAAGATATGTAGCCATAATTAATTGTTTTTCTTTAATTTGATTCCTTATTTTTGGCTTGGATTGATTGACATTTTGAAGATGTCAACTTGGCTGTAATTATATTGAAATAAAAATGCTGCATACTATTAGCTATGAACAGGGAAAGTGATCTCACCAGAAGTGCATTGTAGGAAGATAAAGCTGCCTTTTCTCATTTTCATACTATTGCTCCATATGGTAACGTGATTTCAAGAGTTTCAGATCGTAATTCTTAAATTCTGCCGCAGCCTGGCCTGTCTAGAGAAGCAAGTCTCCTTGTAATGAAGCTACAACATATATGTCAATTCACCTTGCAAGTTTATGCTGGCTTATCACATTTTACACATTAGGAGATGGAAAGATAGGATGGTGTGGCAATGGTCCTTGAAAAGGATTAGGATTAGGATTAGAGGCGGGGAATAAATTTCGGGGTCTCTCATCTCAATCTCTCTTTAATTTACTAGTGGCGGTTGTTGGACCACTACTGTGCCTATATTCTTATATCCTTTTTCATATTCATATACAAATACCTCGAAACTTGGTATGCCAAAGACCATTGTTTTGTCTTCCACCTATCCTTAAAAAGTTGTCCAAACCAGAAATCAGAATTGACATCCAACTTTAACCAGCTAATTTGTGTTTAAGATTTATGGACGAGATAGAGGTAGAGGATGATGCCAGGTACCCAACAAAACCTCACCATCTGAATCGCTCCAGAAACTTCCCCTCATATCCTCATCCACTCGCCACCCACTACAACCACCGTGATTACGAAGACGACTCGGATGACCCAGATGACATCCTTGACGACACCAACAACCATGGGGTCTATCCTCGTGTTTCTGAACAGAAGCAAGATTTTGAGAGGTACCCAAAACGCCAAAAGCTGAAAAGCTCGGCCTCAAATTATGAATTTGCCCCCAGAAGCGGTAGATTCTCTTCTCAAGGCGATGGGAATTTCGCGCCCGATTGGGGCGAGCACGACAAATTTGTGTTGCTTGAGGTGTGGGGAGAGAGGTTCTTGCAATTGGGTAGGAGCAGCTTGAGATCCGAGGACTGGGCTGAGGTTGCAGAGAAAGTGTCGCAAGTATCGAAGACTCTTAGAACAGAAGTTCAGTGTAGGCAAATGATGGATGGTTTGAGGAGAAAATATAGAAAGGAGAAGGGAAAAGGGTTTCACTGTAGCAAGTGGGCCTTTTTCAAGAAGATGGATATGCTAATGAAGCAAGAGCTTGGAGTAGGTGGAGGGGTTACTTTAGCTTGTGGATTAGATTCTGGGGAATTCGTGTTCATGGACACCAGGGTGTATTTGGAGCATGCAAATGGCAATGATGAGATGAGAGACAGTCCATGCGAATCAGAGGAGGAAACTGGGGACAAGGATGTTGGGCAGAGATTTGGTGCAAACGAAGGCGTAAAGGGGTTGAGAGTGTTGGCTGACTCTGTGCAGAAGTTTGGAGAAATATATGAGAAGATAGAGAACAGTAAGAGAGACCAGATGATGGAATTGGAGAGGATGAGAGTAGATTTTCAGAGGGATTTGGAGTTGCAGAAAAAGCAGATTTTGGAGCGGGCTCAGGAAGAGATTGCAAAAATAAGGGAAGGGGATGATGAAAATGATAATGATGAGGAGGAGAATATTGATGGGGAAGATGATTCAGGAGAGAATATCAGCGAATGACAAAGGTAGACTTTTGCTTGTTGCATTCTATAACCACAGTTCTCTGTTGGGTTTTGGATGGTTTGTTTACTTTTTTCTTTTATAATATCTTCATTCCTTGTCTGGCTCAAGTATTCGTTGTTTGCTTGCTGTTATTTTGATGAATTAATGCAATCGAGATGTATGCCAAGCAGATTTCACAGTCATTAGTGTTTTCTTTAAAACTATAAATGAAATTAACAAATTTGGTAACTCCTGAAGTTTTAACAAGTTATACAAAGACCTATGTGCATTTTACTGCCTCTTCAAATGTAAGGCATTGTCATTTTGATTTTTCATTCGCTATCTTGCTTCCCCTTCTGTGCTTACTCTTTGGCTGGCATTCTTGAACTGAAATCAGGAGTTATAACTTTGAGTTTTGATCTGAATTTAATTACAAGAAGCTGTGAATCATTACAGCGTTAAAGTTAATTGCATCACTTGAAAGCTTAGTTAAGCTCTTGACATTGAGCTTTTGGTAGGCACCATCCCATTTCAGGATATATTTATCCTCTTGATCTCTTAGTTTGACTTGTTGGTATTAACATTTAACATATGCTTCTCTTTCTCTGTTATTTGTAAAGTTTTCTTTCTGTTGAACCCAACTATCAACATACGGATTCATTGTTGATGATGCTACTAATATCTTCTGTTATAATTTTCAATAAGCTTGTGCAAACAGAAAGACATCAGTATTGACACTTCCCACAAGTAGGTGTCCATATACACTATAAAGAGTGTTGTCACTCTGAAGAAAACATTACTTAGTTCTAGTTAATGGTTGTGTGCCCAGAATTAGTACGTTATTTGAAACAAACTGTGAGACAGAACCCCTTCTAGAACTGCTTGTCATGTACTTGGATGAGTTAGCATGATAAAGTGTTCTGAAATGAGCAAATTGGACATTAATGATATTGTTCCCTCTGGTTTGTATTAGAAACTATTCATATAATTAGATATTGTTGAACTAGTTACATTCCAGTCTCCACAGTCCACATATCATTGCATGAAGCTAGGCCTTTTCTTTTTCTCCCTGATGCATTAGAATACTTGGTGTTTGTAAGACTCGCCAGAGGTAGTGTTACAGCAATCATTATCATATACAAAAACAAGGATTTGTGCAACATTTCATTTGCTGTGGTATGAAATTTGCTTATTGCTATACTTAGCTGCTTTGTTTCTTTTATTCTTCAAAAATGAATAGCAGGTAGAAAGATAAAGGTTGTTAACAGCTGGATGTTTTCATGTTCTTGCTATTTAGACTTGACGAATGTCTTACATGATAAAATTGAAGGGTTTATCTGTAGTCTACTCTTTGACAAATCAGACTTCAAATCATTGAATTCATTTAGGAGCATTTTTTACCATCTTGCATGTTTTGTACTTTTATCGGTTTTATTAATCAGTTGGTCCCTTTGTTTGGTTAAGAGATTAATTGTTTTACCTTAGCTTGAATTTATTTATTCACTCTTATGATCTGCACACATCTCATATAGCTTGAATCCTTTTGTACTCTTTTCAGACAGATCCTTCTGGTTTGCATTTGAAGTTTTGATGAACATGATGACATCTTATCCTGATATGGGAATGCAGTATGCTTAAATGCAATGTCACTATATGTGATTGGAGTTTTGATGGATTCATCCTTGGCAGCCCTAGTCCCCAAACAGCTTCACCTCCCCCTTCCCTGATCTCTTTCCACTCGTAAACAAATGACAACTTTTAATTTGACCATATCAATTGTTTTTTCATCTGCTATATTTCTCGTTAGTTTCTGCATTAAACAGCTACTGTTAACCTCTGAATCTGTTGGTTTTTGGTTATTTCATGCATCCACTATGTGAACTGGAAAAAGTTAAAAAGGGAACTCAATGCTTACTTCTTGCTTTAGACGAAGAACAATGTCTAACCTCATGCAGTTGGAACAAATGCCCAAAACACCAAGAAATTTGGTGGTTGATGACTGATTTCTCCCCTAACGCTGTCAAAAAATTTTTTTTAACATACTAGTAACTAATGCATGCTTTAAGTGCCTAATAAGTAATATGGTAGCCCCTGTATCCCTAGAATAGCCTAGGAGCCTTGTGGCATGGCAAAAGGAAACAATAAACTTAGGATGGCTTATTGTTTAGTAAGTAATAATGTTCTGTTTAGTGTGGTCAGAGAAGCTCCCTGTTATTCCAAGAATGTTGTCCGAAGAAGCTTGATCCAAGCCAGGCGACTAACTATATTATGTCATCCTAGGAGCTGGTTATTGTGCTTCTTCTTGTTATTTTTATTGTTGATGTTATTGTTGTTGTTGTGAATGGTAAGTACGTAAAGAACTGATGAAGTGAGGGAGATGAGGAGAGGAAGATAAATCAATTTGATAGAAACAATGCAATCTGAAATATCTGTCTAAGTCCAACTGTTTACTACTGACTATTTCCAAGTCAGGCTTTAATTTTTTTTTTAGGTGATAGTAACTGGTGCTACTGAAATTAGAATAAATTGTTCTGGCCCTCCACATTATTGGTCTCTGTGAATACTTAAGCATTGCAGCTGATTTTATACCTGAGAATAGCTGGACCTAACTCGTATTTCGAACACAGTTGTTGACTGTGCCTGAGAAGACAAAGATAAGGAGTGGTTGTTTCCAATGTATTTCGTATAACATTTAAGATTACAAAACACGAGTTAAATGGTAGAAACTACTTGGATTGGAGTAAAACTGTCCGAGCTTATTTTTGCAGTATTGATAAAGATGACCACCACACTATGTGATTCCTGAATGATAATTGGGTGTGAAAGTACAAGAATATTCTTGCAAATTCGTAATTCAGACATTGAGATAATTAGTGTCGTTAATGATAATGAATTCGTGAACCTTTTTATACTCTAATAATGATAATCTATATTTTGTAAGGATTTGAACTTATGAAAATAGGAATTGAACTTTTAAAAAATCACTTTTATTGAAGGTAAATTTTGGAGCAACCGGTAACGTTATTTCTTTATGATCAAAACATCATAGGTTTGAGTTAAGGAAATTTCTTTATAAAATGCAAAGGAAATGTTGCATATAATTGATGCCCCTTTCTCAATTTACGCTAATTATGGAATTTTATGCTTTGAGGTTATTGTTGTACTTTTATTAAATAGGAATTGAAGTTTTGCAAAATCACTTTTATTAAATTTTTAACGATTTCTCTCTCTCCAATGATATCTGTTTGAGTTATATAAATAGATAAAAATAGGAAAGAAGAAAGATAATCTCTTTTTTTATTAATTTTAGTTCTTTGTACCAAGCATCGGGTATATTCGGACAAAAAATTAAGCTAAGCTTATTTTGAAAGTCATCACTTAAAATTAGGGATAGTAATGGGCCGGTCCATAGGCCTAGGATTTAGATGTTTTCAATAAGCCAAGTTCAGGATCCAACTAGCCTGAGATCCAATTCTTCCAACTTCGGATCTGGGCTGCCCAAGTTCAGGTTTGTTTGAGGCCCAATTCTTCTAAACAAAATGACATAGAAGGGTTGGGTCTCGAACAAACCTGGGTTTGGGTAGCCCAGATCCGAACTTAATTAAAAAAATGTTATTTTACGCTTTTAATTTTAAGAAAATTATTTTAAAAATTGGTGGGGGATTGGCCCATTGCCATCCTTACTTAAATTAGGCTTCTTAAAATCGAAATTTATATAGATTTCTCTTATGCATGCATTTTAAGAAAAAACATGTTTTTTGATTAAGAGATAAAGAAATAAAGAGTCATATTTGCAATTACAAAACAAGCTAAACATTAAAAAATAATGGGCTTTAATTCCAATATAACCTTCTTCTTTAGATGTCTAATTAAGATTAGACATTTTGATTGGTTTAATCTGGAACTACTATTATTAATATATTTGATTGTTGTTACGAATAGCAGCCATCCAAGAGCTAGATTTGGTCTAATCTGGAGTTAATGGATCAAGTATAATAAAATTGGATTTCAGATCTGGATTAGACTTGAGGCTAGCTCGAGGCTTAATTTAACAATTCAAACAGCTTACTCTTGCCTGCAAAATAATGTCGTTTTAGTATTAAAGTCACCAAAAATAACATCATTTTGGGAAACTTACTCAACGCGGTGTCATTTTAGATTACTGGATAGGACTCGAACTTGTACTTAGGTTGTACAATTCAAGCTTAACTAGACTTTGAATCAAGCTTGAATCACACCCTTGGGGGTCCTTTATCCTCGTAAAATCCCATAATTTTCAAAGAGTCCAACACAGGTTTGTTAGGATTGTCCTATTCACAACCATATAAATTCCTAATTTATGTAGAAATTACCACTAACATGAATCACCAACACAGACTCGTGTTGCTCCCGTATTATTTCACCACTCTTACCAATGCCAACACAAGTCCAAGCTAGGGTATCGTGTTTACCCATATTGTTTTGTAACTTGATGAACTGCACATCTAAGGGTTCAAGTTGAGCACATGGCTCTTAAACACATAATAAACACCGGATTATGTTGATGTCGTTTTGTGGAATAGTGCTCCATGTTTGGCCTGTGTTCTCTACGTGACATATTATCAAAGAGGCATGATGGTCAATTGATCTATATGTGATAGAACATGGGTTCATGATTGGCCCGTATCTTGAACATGGATCCATATTCAACTCTTGTTCATCCAAATTTATATAAAACTCTTCTAACTTGGCTCTAACTTATCCAAATTCATTTCTTTTTTTATCCGAGAGCTAAAATAAGACCTACAAGCAAAATACAAGTCAAATTTAGTTTTAAATCTTATAAAAATTATCCAAAAACAAGCAAAATGTTCTTAAGATTATGCTTAAAACATAACCTAATTAGCACTTATCATTCATTTTGGGAACACAAGTCTAAAGGCCATGAACATGGGTTCAGAAAGTTATGTTCCTTCATATGACAAGTTACAGAAGAAGCCAAATGGACCAATAGCCTACATAAGATGAAATTGGATCCATATTTTGTCCATGTTCTGAGTATGGGCTTATGTTCAATTCGTGTTCATCTAAAATCAGCATATTTTGTCCATGTTCTGAGTATAGGTTTATGTTCAACTCGTGTTCATCCAAAATTAGTGTAAAATTTCTCCCGCTTGGCTTTAACTTACACGAACTCATTTTTTTCTTTATTGGATAACTAAAATAAGGCCTATAAACAAAATATGAATCACATGGAGTACCAAATCATATAAAAATCATCCAAACACAAATAAATACTCTCAAAATTATGCTAATAACAAAGTCTATTTAGTACTTACCAAACTTTCCCCCACTTTCTCTAATATCCATCAATTGTAAAGTTTATTAAATTGTTGGTATTTAGCTACTTGTATTAAGTTATAAATCAATCCAAATCAAGTCTATAATCCTTCAAACTTTAACTTAATCCAAAAGAATCAACTTAATGCATAAATTAAACATACGTGAGAAAGATGCTTCAACTTTGAAACTTTTTTATAATCATTATTTAAAACAAAGAAAACAATGAATTTAAATTAACATGAGTATTTTGAGGTTTTTTTGAAAGTCACCAAACCCTTTGAGAATAAAAACCTTGTCATGAATATTCTTAGTTATTCAATTAGGAAACTGTTTTAAATGGCTACTAGCACCACTCTAACAGAGTGAATTTATTTAATGCCTTTATTCACATCTCTTCTCTTCTTTTTATTTTTATTTTTATTAGGATATTGAAAATGATTGAAAAGAATTCACTTTGAACTCAATTGTATGTCCAAATTATACAAAAAGAAGTATCGAGATGTAAATCAACTTTCTATTTTATAAATAACGAATCAAACTAAAATTAATTAATCATCAATGTCCATGTCGATTTGCCTAAACAAATCAAATCATAATAACTTTAAAACCTATAATGAATTATCTTAATTAATGTTCTTTCAAGTTAATAATTTCTTAAAATTATTCCCTGTTAAGGTAATTATAACAAAAATGATAAGCATAAGTAATAATTTCTTCCCCCACACTTGAGTTGTATATTGTCCCTATTGTACATGATTGGGTATGGAATTGGACCAGGTCAAGCTTAGGCCTAAGCTCGGGCCTAATTAAGATTAGATAGCATGAAGCCTAATTAGGCTTAGGCCCAGTCTGATTATTTTCCTTTTTAATTTAAAATTTGGAAACAATGTTGTTTTTTATTTTTCTTAAAACTTTTGAGCTTCAAATCAGGCTAGACTAGGTCGGGCAGCCTGGGCCCACTCCCAATCTGAAATAGAACCTCAAAAGCCTGAGCCTAAACTTAATTGTCAAGCCTATATCTGATATATAGGAACAATGAAAAATTAGAAAATAAGGAGAAAGAAGGAAATTAGGATACTAGTACTCCCTTGATGATAAAAGGAAATGTAGCTATTGTTTGAGAAGTATGAAATGGTGGTGTGTATCACGATCCATTAATGAATTAAAATCAAATCACACTTAAATTGTTGGACCCCAAAATTTTTCTTTATTTATGTGTGTATTCATTTTACTTTATTTTATTTTCTGATAACTTAGTCCACGATTTCTGCAAGCATAAGGAGAAATTAAAATTAAGTTAGAGTATAGTATGGTGTAAATTGAATTTAAGTGGAAAGAATGCATAAAGGGCATTTTTAGAAGATCACTTAAGCATTTAAGACATAAGGCACTAAAGTAAGGGCAAAAAGGACTTTTTACACTCATTAAGGGTATAAAAGGGAGAAGACAAGTGTTGTCTTGTTCTAAGAAGAAGAAGAAGAAACGAAAATAAGAGAGAAAGGGAGAGAGAGTGCCATTGCTGGAGAGAAAAGAAGGGAGAAAATTAGGGTTTCATCTTTTCTAAGTTTTCTAGAGAGATTTTGAAGTTGTGCAAGCAGGAAAAAGGGTAGAGGAAGATAAGAGCTTCCATTTGAGCCAACAATCTTTTCATTTGGTGAAGATTAAAGGTAAGTTCAATTTTAATCCTTTGGATTTATGGATGGGTTTTGGTTCATGAAGCTTAGGAAATACATGGGTTTAAGTATTCTAGAATCAGTTTTATTAAATTTGCTTTGTGGGTTTTCAATTTTGCAACCCTACTGAAGATGGGATTTTTGCCTATAAAAAAAGAATCAAGAAAGCCAAGAGGAGCAAGAGGAGAGGCACATTTGAGCAAGTTATAAGCAAGGAATTCAAGGTAGGTTATATTTTTATAATTAAGTAATAAGCCGTTAATGTCTCTTTCAAGAAATGGAAATAAATGATTTCAACTACTTTTAAAATGTGCATTTATTGCTCTTTGAATGCTTTGAGAATGTGCTATATGTTTTGTATATGAATTGTGTGATTGATTTATGAAATGGAAAAATGGAAAATGATTTTGAAAGGATACCAAGTTTATGAAATTAAGTTTCAAAAAAGTGTCATTTTGGGCAACATGTTTACAAGTTATGAAATACATGTTATGTGGGTTTAGTTTGGTCCATCTGTATGTCAAGTGCACTTTGACTAAAGGCTTCTCCCGCCTACTCGCTAGTGGCATGGAGCTCCTTCATGGACTCCCTCATGTTTACAACTACACAAAACTACTATGTGAGATTGTGTTAGTTCGTTTTGTTCACGACTACACAAGACCACTCTATGGGAATGTGTTAGTTCGTTCTATTTATGGACCTCCCAAACCATCTTGATGTACTTATGTGCTTACATGTGTTGACAAGTTTGTTGAATGCAAGATTCATATGGCTTATAAATTGTTTGATAAATTGAGAATTGGGAAATACATGTTTCGTTGATTCAATGTGAGTTTTGCAATGGTTTTTGCTTATCACCGATTATAAAACTGTTACCCACCAGCTTTAAGCTCACCCCCTCCCTTTCCGTTCCATCTTCAAAAGAAGAGCAAAAGATCGAATGAAAGAGGGTCAAGGCATAACTCCGATTAGGCACATTTTTGTATTTTAAGCTAGATTTGTAAATGAAAGGCTTTAGACACATTTCAAGTTTTCCTAATTCAAATGTATTATGTAATTTTGGTTTATGAACTCAACTGATGTATTATGGCTTGAAATGCCATTAAAGCCTTGTAAAACTCTTATATTTTGATGTTAATGAAATATGTTCCATTTGGCTCATGATTTTCCAAGTTTGTACATTGCATTTTTTTCAAGTTTTCCATAGGGGTAAAGAATTGTGTGTTCTGAATTTGGGGGAAAACCGTAATGATCTAGGCTGTATTAGACAAAAGTGTCTTCTAAAAAGTTGTATCTTATCTTTCTAGCTTTCCAACGGTATATAGTATGTAATTTTTAGATGTCGGAGTTGAGAGATATGACTGTTACAAGTTAGTATGTTGCAGAGGATGTGTTATACGTGGGACAGCTTCTGTTGCAATCGCACGTTCATCCTTGCGATCGCACCAGACACCCTTGCGACCACACCACTCATCCTCGTGATCGCAACTTCCTTGCGATCGCACCTTTGCTCCTTGCGATCAAACGTTCATCCTTGCGATGGCAACCTTGTTCCTTGTGAGCGCACCCGAAGGGTTTTCCAACTCTGCACATGTTTGACTCTTTTGGCCATAACATTGTCATCCGACGTCAAATGACCTGATTTTGAACAAATGGATTCCTAACACATTTATATACCTCTCCATAAAAAGTTATAGCCTTTGGTATTGATTTGAAAGAGATTTATTAAATCAAAGTAAGGGTATCGGTTGGAAGAGCATGAATTGCATATTTTACTGAACATACTTCAGTATGTTGATGATATCTTGATCTATAGAGCTCCGAATGGGATGATTCTTATTTTTAAATAAACTAGAGACATAGGGATGAAATTTTTAAGAAGAAATTAAGTTCTAATTCAGTCTCTAAGAATTTCAATTTCTGGATGGAATTTGAGTATAGAATATTGTTTCAGTATAAGAACCGTCTGGAAATGGGGCCCAACACATGTTGTGGTATCAGAGACTCACGTTTCACAACTCCGATGTTGGGCTCCGGAAACGGAGTCCAACATGTTATGGTATCAGAGCCTAAGTTTAGGTCCAGGTTTGGGACTAGGTTTAGGAGTATCGTAGGCATGATATAGGCAGTTTTAAGATACAAAATGAACATGCATCGTTTTAAATGAACAACTTTCATTGTTTTCATGATTTGAAATTGTTTTACATGAACTAAAGATTTTACATGGTTTTTAAATTGAAGGAGTGAATATGCTGCCTTGAAAGAGAACTCGAGGAGCTAGGACTTGATCTCACTCTCGCCAAGAGAGCACGGATGAATCCTATGTCCCATAAGAGGCGGGGACACATTCTGCTACTAATTCTGAGGCACCTAGTGTGCAACATGAGGTGCCGCCGCCTCCTTCTCCGATGCCTTAGGGAAACCCCATAGATCTGCATTTCTTTCAAGCCTTTTCTCAGGCTTTCACGTATGCCATGGGTCAAGGTTCACAAGTTCCGGGACTAGCTCCAGTGGAAAGGAGTGGGCAGTATGATAAGCTCCACAAGTATGGGACTGTGGATTTCAATAGAACTACCAATCCCGAAGAGGCTGAAGCTTGGTTAAAGAGGACCAAGAGGGTCTTGATTCAGATGAAGTGCTCCGATGAGGAGAAACTGGACTATGTAGTGAGTCTGCTACAAGGGGATGCACTTCATTGGTGGGAATCAGTGCCTCATAGTCAGGTTATGCCTCTGGTACTATCATGGAGAGACTTTCTGGAAGTCTTCAGGACGAAGTACCTCTTGAGGGTTTATGTACAAGAGAAGGCCAAGGAGTTTCTGAATCTTACACAGAAGGACATGAGTGTGAGTAAGTATGGGCTGAAGTTTACCCAGCTTTCCCAATATGCGACTAACATTGTGGCGAATGAGGAGGATAAATGCCGCAAGTTTGAAGGAGGGCTTCATTTGGGGATTAAGGAGAAAGTCTTGATCCACAATTTTTGTGAGTACCAGCAATTGGTAGATGTCGCACTTCAGGTTAAGAAACTGGAGACCATAAGATATGAAGCGAATAAGAAGAGGAAGAACCGGGAGCAGTCTTCCAAGAAGGGAATGAGTGCTCCAATGCTTGAGAGGGGTATGAAGAGCTTTCATACACAGAGTGAGGTGGGCAGTAGTGCCCCTGCTAAGAACAAGCAATTAAGGGCAGCTTCAGTGCAAGCCTCAACTATAGGAGGCAATAGAGTGGTGGAGAGGAGCAGGTACACAAACCCCCAATGTGAGCATTGTGGGAAGTTTCACAAGGGAGAGTGCTTCAGGTTACTTAGAGCATGTTTTCGATGTGGAGAGAAGGGACATATAATCAGGGAGTGTCTCTAAGTAACAAGGCAAGAGGGGTCGCAGTTGCAAGCCCCAAGGAGAGCAGAAGCAGTGGAAAGTAGGCCAGTCACTGAGTTTGGCAGTTCTGGAGCTGCGAGGAAGGCTATTCCTCTAGGAAGGCCAAGGGGTCAGGCACAGGCAAGGGTGTTTTCCATGACCAGAGAGGAAGCTGCAACCGCATCTGAAGTTGTTACGGGTATGGCTCAGTTATTTAATTCTGTAGTATATCTGTTGATTGATTCTGGTTCCACACATTCATTTGTTTCTACAAGCATGATTTTGTATGATGTTAAATTGGTTCCAATAGATAGTCCCTTGATTGTTAGTACTCCCTTAGGGAGAAAGGTTATAATAAGTCAAGTGTATAGGGATTGTGAATTGTTTATTGAGGGTGCTAAACTGGTTGTAGATTTGCTACCGTTGGAGTTAAAGGGTCTAGATGTGATACTGGGAATGGATGCCATGGAGAAATATTGTGCAAATTTAGATTGTGGCCTTAAAAAGGTAGAGTTTGATCTAGGCAATGGTGAGAGGGTGATTTTCAGAGGGGACAGGAAAATACCATCACCAAGAATTATTTCGGCTTTGCTAGTTGACAGGATGATAGGAAAGGGGTGTGAAGCCTTCTTGGCATACGTCGTGGACTGATAACTTGCATTTTGTCATGTTAATTCTTTGTGTTTTATGTTCTTTTGGTAGGCTTTTGTGATGCTTTGCTTGTG
>JAOSBL010000008.1:29140054-29153629 GCA_027568915.1 Erythroxylum roraimae
TTGTCTTGAGTGAAGTTTGGTGAGCCTAAGGCTAGGAGAGAACAGACCTCTCGAATTGTCTGCAATTGTTAGTAACTTGGCAAGTTTTCTTGTTAATCTTCAATAATATTTCAGTGCAAAATCTCTCAGACTTGAGAGTTCTATCACAATCCAATTCTGAAGTTTCACAACTGTTACTGAAATCTGAATTTCCAGCAACCTAACAATACCCAAGAGCCCAGATTCCTATTTTTTTTTAAGTTTTTTGCCACTAGTTTGATATCTTTTCTATTCATCCAACATCACAAAAACCACCAGAAAAGGTGCTTTAAATTCAAAATCTTGAATACTTACTCCAAAGAATATAAGATAGTCGAGGAAAAATAACCCATACGTACAAAGAAACAAATTTGGATATTAAAAAGAGAAGCATACTAATAAAAAGGTTAAAAACTTTTATCCTCATCTAACTTACTTTCACCAGTCATAATTCGATCGGTGGCACCAAGCCTAGTGAAAATGATGTCAACGAGTGAAAGGACGCAGTTCTCACCAGGCACAAAACAACCAAGCTGCAATACAACATAACTAGAGCATTAGGTGTAGACTTCAAAGGTAGGCTGAATATGAGAGTTTGCTGTGGATTTATTACCATACACATGAAAGGATACTGGCCAACCATGCATAAGTTTATAAATTCTGAACAGTAACAAGCCTAACCTGCGCCAGTATAACAGCAAGACATGTGGCACGCAGAAGTGTTGATTTTCCACCCATGTTTGGCCCAGTCAACAATAAAGTGCGAGGATGATAACCATCTACATCCTCACCTAGGAACAAGTCATTTGGAACAGGGGTTACTCCATGCTCTCTGAGGGCAAATGGATGCCACAGCCCTCTTATTTTAATAACAGGTCCTCCAGCCTTTTGCTTGGAAGATGTGATTTTTGACTCAGGTAAAATGACAGGTCTACACATGGAACCACATGATATAGTTGCTATAACTGCAAAGGATCTCAGCACATCAATACAACTGATAGCATGAATGACTTCACACCATTCTGTAGCTTTCTCAATAAATAGCTCGATCAGTACTGAAAGTGTTTCAGCCTCTGAATCTGTCACTTCGTGATTCTGGACCATTTGTTCATATCAACAATATGTCAGGAATAGGTAAGAAACTAAAAAACCAATATCATGAATAAATTAGCAAAATACAGATATATAAGTAGTCAAATTGTTTAATAACAGCAAAAATGAATAATGTGTCTCTATAGTGCTGTATGCTTGTGGAGACAGACTTAATACAAAAATTAGAAAGGATACTCTTAGAATATTCAGAAATTGACTGTAGTCACATTTGATTTACTAAAATCTTAGTTAACCCCATTTTTTTTCTATAAATCAAGAGATGCTATTACCTAATATGTGCATCAGTCTTCTTTTCCTTGTACTATCAATAAGAAACATATAGCCTTTTGGTAGTTGTGTCCATGGACGAAAGTCTTTATGGCCAAACCACGGAATATTATGTCTATTTTTTCTTTTACATATGTATTAACCAGCTGGTTTTTGTACAAGTCAAATGTTTTTATTCGAACCCTTGTGAGTTCAAGACTTCATGACTTGAAGGTGTTGTTGGTTAGGTGAATTCCTTCCTAAGTGAGAAGATTGTTTTGATTGTTGGCTTGGTGAATCTCTTCCCAAACGAGAAGAGTTCTTTTATTATTTGTTCAGCTCAGGAAGGGTGGTTTGATGGATCTCTTCCCAGGTGAGGAGAGTACTGTTGGCTCATTGAATTTGTTCTGAAGTAAAAAGAGCTTATGTTATTAATTACTTTTATATGTAACAAGTTGAAGCATCTATGCTATCTTAAGTAAGTCCAATATTATTCTATAAATTATCTAATATTTATATAATTTCTTCCTTAAATAAGGCTCCTTAAACTATATATCAACGACAATATCACGTAAATCCTATGTCCACATTCTCTCCTACATTCTTTCCTTTATTTTTCATATTTCAAAATTACTCTCAATCATTTATGAACTAAAGGTGCTATAAGTTAGGTAGTTTTCCATTGAAATTATTCAAAAACATAATAGAGAGATAATACAAGAAAATCTAATGGAGAATAAAATAACATTCATAAAATATGCTTAAGATAATTGACCAAAAAATGATGTGAACAAATTCTGTGAGAAGAAAAATATCATGTTGGCATATGCAAAAGCATCCAAGCACAGGGGGAATGAACAAGATGTTATGGTTCAAACATCCCAACAACACAAGAATGTAAACCATAAAGAAGCAGACCTGATAACTAGGAAATTCACTATCAATAGCTGCTTCCAATTCAGAAAGAAATTTGTCTAGCCCAGAACTACCGTTTAGTTCTGGAAGTTTAAATATTTTTGATAATGATGAGATCACTTCCCTTTCATTCTGTAATGAAAGTAACAAATCCATTCCAATCCGAAGTCCTTTCACTAGAGAACCAAAGATTCTTACCTGCAAAACCAAATGTGTCATAACAATTGAAAAGCACTTTAAAACTATATTGCTGCTAGAGAAACAACAACAAAAAAGGAAAAATCTTTGCATCAGTTTATTCTTGTACATTCAGTCTTAGAAAACAAATCAGATGCCAGGAGAGAAGGAAATTAATAGACAACAGCATGTAACAAAAATATGTCATCTGATAAGAATCAGTGTTCAAATCATTCTTATCCAGTATATCGACTGCATTCACTCAATATCTTCAAATGAAAAACGTGGATGAAGAAAGTAAAACCTATATAAGATCCAAAATATGCATGATGATGATATCATTAAGATAATTAAAATTTACTGGACATTGATCGCTAAGGACACAATGATCTACATGATAGGTTCATAACTAGTGGCTGATCATAAACTGTAAAACAACCATTTATCAGAAGAAAATGTTTCAGCAGCGTAAAATAACTATAAACAATAAATGCCTATATTCTTTACTTCAGATAGTATCAGAGGATATAGAACATTAATAAGTCCTCCAAAACAAGTCCATTTAAACAACTGTTGAGAGAACTCACTCGACGTTTCAGCAGCTTTTTTCCTATTAAGGGCAGTACAAGAGAAGCTGATGCCTGATAGTTAGCCCTTATTTGCCCAAACATCCTTTCTATGTCTGGAATCTTGCCAAGATATTGCGTAATAACAAGCATAACTTCTGCGTGTGATCTTAGTTGCTCAACCACATTAAGCCTATCATTAATACCTTCAACAGATTTTAGTGGGTGGCAGATCCACCTTCTCAAAAGTCTCTTTCCAGATGATGTCATACAGCTATCAAGGTATTTGTATAATGTACCTAAGTCCACAAAGATAAACACCCCTTAACTACAAAAAGTATAACAATTGAGAGGCAGCTGGGAGAAAACACTTGCCTCGTAAACCACCATCAACATTATTACTGAAGATCTCCAGATTAACCATTGTCTGACCTTCCATCCTTAGGCAACCCTCATAAATTTTATAGGGCAGTATATCTCCAACAGATAAGATATCATCTAACTGTATGAAAATAAAAGCAAATTATCAGCATATACTTCTATTTTGGCTTCCCTCTTTTTCTTTTTTCTTTTTTCTTTTTTTTTTGGTGGAGGATGATAGAAAGCAGACATACCATCAACCTGGAAAGATGACCAATGAGTCCACCAAGAGCACATAGTGTTACAGCTTGATGCTCTATACTTTCAAGTACATTACTCCAGCTGTTATAAGATCTTTGGAAATAACCCTTCAACTGAACCAAATTTTTAACTTCAGATGCATCCACAAAACTCATGACTGGGGTCAGCTGCACTGTAGAACCTTCAAGAGAAAGCAAAAACTGTTAGCAGTTCGTAATGCTTCTAGTTGTCATAATTGGCTAATAGTAGCTCAGAGATATGACAGGGTTAGTAGGGTGATCATTTATGTTCCAAATATAAGTGAAGATAATAACAATACCCGCAGATACTTAAAATGCAGGTAACAAGTTTCAAGGACTAGATGCATAATCAAGCATCATCGCAGATGAGGTAGACAAAGGACTAACAATTGTTAACATATGGAAATGCTATGTGGATGTGAAGCACAGTTACTTGGGAAAGGTGAAACGAGGCAAGTATGCAAGAAGATCCCTTAAATTACTTTGCACCTAGGATTCACACAAGGGACTCCAAATTTTATCAATTCTCCACTCAATTTAAGTATTCATCTTTTCCGAATAACGTCCTCTAACAAACAATAAAGTTACAAATAAACACGTTATTTCTAGCATAATGTCAGCACCTTTTTTGCAAATTAAAAGTTCAGAAATCATGCGTCTTACAAGCTGTTGCCAGAAGTGCTTTCATTTAGATTGCAATTTATAGTACTGCATTTAATTTTCTCTAATTAAAAACTGAATCCCTGTATTTCCACAAGCAAGCTGATACTAGTATATACAGTGTGATATTCACTTCCTTTGAGGTCTTAGAGCAATTCACAGGGTGTCAACATTATTAACTTTTAGGTAGTCACACAATTAAAATTAACTGAACCTGTAAATATAAACTCACCACTCAATGAGTACTTCCTGATTGCTTTATGAGTTTCTTTGGACAGCCCTTTAACATGTAAAATCATAACGTCAATTGCAGCAAAAAAAAAATGTGTGAACTGATGAGAAATCTCAGAGAAAAAAGAAGAGACAGAAAGGAATGCATTAACCTTTAGTTTCATATAAAATTTCTCTAGGTGCAACCTACAACCAAAACCCATCAAAGAAAATAGAACTTGAATTTCTAGTTATTGCTAAATGAACATGACACAAATAAGGAAGTCAAAAAGCGTACTTGCATCAGTAATGTGCCCAAAGACGCACAAGAAGCATCATCACAAATGTAGCCCACCCAAAATCGAACAGCAGCACAATCAACAAAAGCAAATCCATAAACAGTTCCATTATCATCAGGTCCATTCTGGCCCTAAGAGCAAAGTTAAATCGGTCATAGAGATAAGATAGCTTAGCGAACTTTTTGGCTGAAAATAGTTGAGAAATTACATTTGAAAAGGTTGCAACAATTACTAAGGGCAGAAAAGCTAAGGGTGGCTAAGAAACCAAATTTTTACACAAAAAGATATGAGCAAATAAATAAAAAGAACTGCAAAACACAGTCTGTAAAGTATGGACAATGCAACTAAAACACTCTACAGTCACTTTACTTTATCGTGTTGATTACTGGCCTGTAGATGGTGCAAGAACATAAAGCAATGAGGTTTTTAGGCAATCATTCACCTTATTACAAACAGAACTTGCATAAATGAAAGTCTAAGATATGAAGATTATTAACTTTCAAAACTTTAAAAAAGTGATAGAAAAGAAATGTTGGCCATGTAAGTGACACTGTTATAACTTTGCTTAAACAAGTCTATAACATGGTGGTGGCAAGTATAGGAAACATACAAACTGCCGTGGTACTTTTGAAGGTAAGACTACTGAACAAAGATTTGCCTTTATTGAGTTCAGTAACTTTTAGCACTATTTGAAAAGGTGCATAATACAGCCAGTTTTTTTTTTAGTGAAAATCCAAATACCTCTTTCAGGGAAAGAAGATGAACAGCATCAGGGCCGATATTTCCATCCATTGTGGTTGATGGCGTAACAACTTGAATTAATTTTCTAGAAACTACCTAAAATTCCAAACATCAGAGGTCACTTCTGGTGCTTATCCAACCAACACAATAGCAGGAAAGAGGAAGGCCTTAAAATGTAATTAAGAACAAATTTAAGGCATCTATCCTACTTATTTTGTAAGGACTAGTTCACTTGGAATTATACTCATTAACAAAGCTCAATTGTTAATGAAAAACTTCCCAATATATGAATTTCCATCCTAAAGAAGACAAACCAATGAACTAATTAGGACTTCAAATAAAGCTTTTAAACTACTTCACAGGTAAGACATAAAGGCGTCTATCCATCATCTCTTGTTGTCCTTTCCCTCTGGCTTATTGAGCAGCTTGTTAGATGTATGTTGAATATATACCTGCTGCTAGAGTTTATACAAATAATTTACCATTCAATAATTAGATGCATCGCATATGGAGGAGGAGAAAACAAATATTAGGTATCACTGGTTAAGAAAAAAACAAGTACAAATTAGGGTAGACTTGTCTATTCTAAAGCAACATTTGGTACTCACAGAATTTCCACCCCTAGTTTTCGCTTGATCAGACGTTTCTAACTGCTCCATTCTCCCAACTTTATACCTTTAAAAAATGATAAAAAGCATAAAATGAATGCGGATATTTTAGATCAACACAAGGTGTAACCACTTGACTACCCTGGTATATTGTAATAAACAGATGAGCCAGAACAAACTAATAAACATGTCATATATGATCTGTTACCATCTCCTTCCAAACTAATGACCAAAAAGCTATGGAAGCAAGTTAACAAATGCATCTCGTTATCTATTTTTTATTCCCTCTCATTCTTTAACCAATGATTATTTTTCATGGAACTTTTAGGTTCATCGGAATCTAAAGTGGTTTACACAATATGGGGTAACCATCCCCTATCCAAATGCCTACCCCACTCTGGTTAGGATTTGGATCAAAGACCTCAGAAGTTTTGTGAAGGTAACTCCAACCACCAGGCTACTCTCTCACTCTCTTCTCCTGGAACATTATTAACTTCCTTGCTTCCATGAAAAATTAAAAATAGGTTATTGCATTTCAGATAGTGATAAGTACATAATGAATTAGATAATGTAGTCGCATAATTGAATAGCAGTAGTAAAACCTCCCAATATTCCCCAAGTCATATTGTACAAACGAGAAAGCACAAAAGAAAAGAGAAGAATTAGCAGTAAAGAAAATTTCCTACTGTGCCCTACCCTCTAGCAACCAACTTCTCCACAGCATCATCAATCCCACTCTGAGATATGCCAACCTAACCAAAAAGGAAGCTAAATAATGTCAGAATGCGCATTCAAGGTGTAACAGGAAAATAATAGCTGAATAAGAATATATGAAAAGAAAATGTTCAATCACCTGCCGGCACTTCCCAACACCACTAGATGTCATTTTCCAGTCAAACTCCTTGTGGCCAATTTCAGCATCCAATTCATATAGTTCATAAAATGTTCCCTACATTTGACCATAAGTCATTGACTGGACATGGAAGCAACTCAAAGACCCACAAATCAAGATATATTCAAGATTCCCTGGATAAGCTTTGGATGAGAACTGAGTTAAAGTAGAAAATGAATCACTTGAAACCTCATCTAGAATAAGCTGGTGCTAATGTTTACTAATCGGGATGCTAGCCTTCAAAGTCACTTAATCTAAATCTTGTAGTCCCCCAGTTAGCGGACTGAGATGGGAAATTTGGATTCAATTGTCAACTATCATGTTACCTTTTAAGTGCAATTATCTAATAGGAAAAACAGAAAATTTGAAGAAAAATATGAAAATAGATGGTGGGGCAGCAGAAACTGAGGTAGCATTAACTAACCACTTTAAAGAAGAGTACAACATCCATGTATTGTGATTTGCAACTCCAGTATTGTTTTTGAGATGCTGACATCTTCTTCAACGCATCTGGTGGTATGTAAAGTGTCCTCTTGTCATATAGGGGGTCATTGGGCCTCCTTCCATTAGCATCCCTAATTCTTGAAGGGTCAAGCCACTCAAACTTGCTAGTTGGGTCATTTATTTCAGAATGATTATTGCTTAGAGATCTAGAATCCTGAAGCAATTTCACTCTTTTGCTAGTAATTGGGGAGCAAGAATCAGTTTTATCCGCAGACTGGTAAGCATCCTCTTGAACCCGCTTCAAACGAGGAACAAGAGGTCGCGTACCTGGTGTGTCTGGTCCAACAACATCATCCTTGGCTTCATGTTTTATAAGGCTTTCATGATCACTAAGGCCATTGGAAATGCATTTTTTGTCCTTATCAGGGCGCAGAGCAGGCACTTCTTTTTTTTGCAATCCATCAGTAGAATAGTCATGAGCCTGGTTCCTGCAACAACTTCAGAGAATATGAACAACTATAAGAATACTACAGAAAACAGGACAACAGCTTTAAAAAAAATGTTATCCAAGTAAGAGTGCTATTGAGAACCAAAAGCATACTCGCCGACCGAATACTCGAGGGACATGCAGGAACAAGGGTTATAACATTTCAAAGAAGCATATTGACGTTGTTTTTGTTTCAAGTTTGAACTGGACTCAACGCTTCAAAATATGAGATGCGCCTTAGAAATTTTTGGAATGACTGAATCCAAAAGTCATATTGAGCAAAATCATTATATAAGAAAAGGAAACCCTGAACGACAATCCAAAGAAGTAAGGTTACATAAAAAAGAACAATAATCCCCTAAATCAAAAAAAAAAAACAGAAGAGGTGGATGTCTCACCTATCATGGAGCTGTTCTGCGACGTCGACCTTCCCGAACTTGTGCAATATGCTCGAGAAAAGTGAGGAACCACCAGAGTTCTCTCCCCTCGTGAAGTTCTCCGGGAAAACCTGACGAGGCACTTTCTCCGGAGGAGTATCTGTTCCTCTTATTTCCAGAGATGAATCCACTAAACAACCGCTCGGCGGTTGAATCGAACGGCTGCCGTTGTCATTGCGATGCTTCGACGGGACTTGACGCGCATCGAGAATGTTTCCGGTGTCTGAGTTGCATTCCGCCGGCGATGGCTTTTGGAAGAAGGAGTGTATCGATCTCTGTCGTTTCATTTGCAAACAGAGAGAGAGTGTGTGTGTGTGAAATTGTTGTACGCTAATAAAGTATAAGCTTGGCGCCAAATTCTAATCATATATCACAGCCATTCTCAGGGTCTACGGTCCCCAATTCTTAATCTGGACCGTCCAACGTTTTCCTTTTATCAGACGCGTACAATGCTTTACCCAAAACGAGCTTAGAGTAACTTAAGTGAACTTATAAAGGAGATAGCTTGATCTATGTTAGGTTTTGAATGTTAAATGTTGTTTTAGAAAGGACATAAGTTGACCTAGTAAGTGTTTGATGTATGTGTATTGTATTTTGGTTAGATATGGACTGATATAAGTTGACCGAACTCTAGAAAATTAGAATTTAATAAGGTTTTAATGTTTTATGCTAAGACATAAGTTGATAGTAGGTCGATCAAATTATTGGTCATTGGTTGATTAAAAAAGTAAGGTCCACCAATGTCATTATTCCTAGCCATTATATAATTAGTTTCTAACTTTGACAACTATATTTGGTTGCTTTTAATGAAAATAGATATCATATGGGAAGGATCTTAGGCTCTAAATGGAGTCTTGAGGAGATTTTGAGAGACTTTCTTTATATTCATGTATGTGTGATCTTGATATGAACCTTTAGTATATTATATGTTCAAGAAGAGAGTTTCTAAGTTGTTCTTGAGCATTTGCGGGATCAATTAAGTGAGTGATAAACATTGTAAAAGGTTCCTCTTCACTTGTTAAAAAAAGGAAGATAAATGTAAGGGTTCCCTTCATCTGTGACAAAGAAGATGCTGTAAGGATGGTTCCTCTTGCGTATTGAAGGAAGAGAGATAGCATAATTCTCATTCAAGAGGCAACAACTAATATTATAGAGGATCTCATTCGTTTTATGTAGTTTCTAGCAAAACTTTAGCAAATATCAATGTAACATATTTTTTATAACTTTTTTAGTTAAGATAGCCAATCTATTAGGTAAATCCCTTTTTTTTGATGGTGACAACGACATATATTAGAAAACTATAATGGAACACTTCCTTTTACCTAAAAGAATTGATATTTGGAGAGTTCTAAAGGATGATCCTTCTATCATAATGAAAGTTATAATTATAGATAAAGTGAAGACTAAAGAACCAAAGGATAAGCATGAGTTAATAAGAATGATAAGAGATTCAATGCATTAAATAGCAAAGTAGTATAAATTTTTTATGGCCTAGGCGTAAATAAGTTTAATAGGTGTCCATATATGAAATAACCCATGGATATGGCATATACTTGATATCATAGATAAAGACACTGACTTGAGCTTATTAATGCAATAGTATGAGCTATTTTACATAGAAAAATTAGTCCATTTTTTTTACTAATGCTCTCAAAGGTCTTGTATATGACTTGTTTAATCTTAAATTGGTGAAGAAATTTCTTATCAGTAAAGACTTGGAAGGAAAATGTGATCTTCATATAAGAAATTAAAAAGTTTGAAGACCTTGCCATTAGAAGAGCTAATTGGATTCCTTACTTAGAGATGGAGATAAATGAATTGCATATAGATAATTAGCTTAAATAATAAGGAGTTTATATTAAAAAAACCATAACAATTCCAAAAGAAATAATGTAATTATGTTTAAATAAATTGAAACAACCATCACCAAATTAAAAAATAAACCCACTTTCATTAAGCTTAGAAACAACAATTAAGTTTCTATAAATTGAAGGTAAAAGGACAGTTTTTATTGTTATACAATAAGTCCATATGCCTTCAATTAGGACCTTATTTACAATTTTCAAAGAATAGAAATTTCTCAGTTGGATTTGTACTTTGGATTATAAGGAATCCTTATATCACTTTGGAAACTTAAGTAGTAGCTCCAAAATCAAGCCACCAAATATTAAGAGGAACTTTAGTTAAGTTTAGTTTGGAAAATACAAAAAGGTTAGATGTGCCTTTCTTTTTTAGCAAAGGCTTACGTTTCAAACAATCTTTTTTATAGTGTCCTTCTTTCTTACAAAAATGACATTTAGCAACAACCTGTCCCACTTTAATAGGCACTTTCTTTTAAAGTTTCTTGGCCTTTGTCATATGGATCTTGCTAGCTCTTTGACCCAAAAGGTTAATATAATGAACTCCTAGATTCTTTAGACTTGTTTCCTCCTAAATGAGCATGTTAGACGATTCAACATTCTACCTGTCTTTTATAGTGTTGTAGTTAACTTGAAAAGGTCTATACTTAGGAGGTAACGAGTTTATAATGGATTGTACTAAGAAGGAGTCAAGAACTATCATACCCTGGGTCTTTAGTTTGCTATAATATTTGTCATCTCGAGGATAGATTCCTATAAGCTCTACGACCCATCAAGCTTTATAATCATGAGCTTAGTTGTTAGTGTACTAGTGAGAGACTTATTTGTAGAATGGAAATGTTTTCCACAAGTTTAAGGTTCTCCCAAACATTCAAGACATGTCACAGATACAATTATCTGACTATCCTGTAAGGCCCTAAATTGTACCCTAATTGGAATATTATATGTTCATGAAAGTACATGTATGATAGGTGTTAAAAATTGTGAGATGATTGAGAATTGCATTTGCCTTGAATTTTGGGTTTAATGGATCCTACTTAGTGAATTGGAATCAATTGATACCATTAGAGAATTTAGGTATTAAAATGTACATTTGGACTAGGAAAATTGTCGAGTGGCCAGATAAGTTGGTACATGAAAATTGGAATGACTAAGCCTATGAGTTAGTGACATTTGGCATAGTTGATGCATTAACAAATGGCATAGTTAGTAAATTGACAAGTGGCAGCAATAAGCGAGAGACAAATGGCTTAATATATTGTTGACATTTGGAAGCTCCAATGCGGGACAAATGAAGAACATGCATAGTGACACATGTTGTTACAATTTGATGACACCTAGCAATGGAAGAGGCAAGTTTTTGCTGGAGTAACTATTTTGCTCATTCTTCACTATCTTGTACTCTCTCCACCGAAACTCTTTCATTTCCTCTCAACTTCTGGAGTTTTTTGGATCGTTTTCTCTTGGAATCCTTGTAAGTTACTGCATCAAGAAAGCTATTTTATACTATCTTTTATGTTGTTATCATCTTAGTGTGAAGATCATCGTACATCTACCTAGATTTTGGAAGTGTTTTGGTTGCATGAAGGGTTGGTTTTGTTAGTTCTTTGAAAAAGGAACTTGCAGATAATTAGGTAAGAGATTACTAAACTTGATAGCATGTAGTATTACAAGTTTTATGATAAGTGAATTGGTTTGAAATATATGTTAAGATGATGATAAATGCATGCTGAAAAAATGATCTTTGTATGACAACTTTTGGTTTAGTTTTGATGTGTGAAGGATATTGATTTGTAAGTTAGTTAATGAATGATTTTTTAATTGGTTTGGACATGAGTTTGATGAGGTATTGAAGCATGAATAAGGTAGAATTGAAGTGAAATTGATGGACTTTGGTGAAGATGTATTGAATGGAAGTAAAGACGTCAAGTTCTGGAAACAATTTGGAGGCTGTCGGTGAGTGAACCTTCGGTTCACTCATCCCATGTTCGTTTGATTTATAAGGCTTACGCCCATGATTGTGAGAATTACTTAGGAAGTGGAAAATGTTGGTTTTAGACAATTATTGGACTATATGAGGTTAAGGTACTTAATAATGGTTTAAATGGACTTAATTGAGTTTGAAAATGAACCTAGTTTGATGTGGAATAAGTTCATTAAAGGTTGTATAAGATTTGGATTTTTAATTAAAGTAATAACTTAAAGAAGGTGCTATTAGATAACAAAGTATCTAATTTGGAACTTATATGTTGTTAAAGGAATGAAGTTTATTTAAGAATGTTAATATGTTTTAAATAACAAAAGTAACGTGTTAGTTATGAATGTTTGTGAATTGGGAACTTGAGCAATTTTATGTATTATGTAATGACTTAATATTTTATTGATATATTGATGTAAATGCTTATGTTTATAAGGTGTATTGAGTTTTTTCAAGTGAGAATGAATGTGTTCAATTTGAGCATAAGAAGGTGGATTCATACTTATGCATTATTTCACTGTTATGTGATTGTGATATTCTAATAATTCCAGACCATCAAATGTCCAAGGAGTTTGATAATTGGGATTGTATTGGGCGTGCTTTCTAATTATATGAGTATATATAACGTGTGATGACTCAATACATTTATTGATGCTTTAATGCATATGTTTGTATTTATAAGTCATGTTAAGTTTCATTAAATCAATAAGGTCATATGTTATGCACTACATCATTTACATGAAATTCTGAAAATTGAAATGGTTTGTTTTAAAACTGTTAAGTCCTAGTCGTAGGTAAATAGGCATGTCTAGAAGGGTCTGCAGTTGCTCCTTTAACCAGAAACTAAGATGTCTTCTATAACCAGACATTAGGGTGTCTTCTGTGCCAGACAGTATGGTGTCTTCTGATTTTAGACACTTATGTGTCTTCTATTTCAGAGACTTAAGTCTCTTCTGTTTCAGATACCAATTATGGTATCTTCTGTTCTGGTCCCATTACCCACTTCTGCAAAAAGGATTAGCAGTCCAACTTGTTTTGTATTCTGATACATTCAGTTTTGATATAAGCAAATTTTGTTATGATAAAAGATAAGCTTTGATTTGATACAAAACAAGTTTTGTTTTGACATAAGTCATACTTTGATTTGAAAGGATTATATCCTATTCTGGTATTCAATTCTGATACTCGTACATTCTGTTATGATATTTATGAGTTTTGTTCTGATGCAAGAATGTTCTGTATTGATTGATGAATCATATTCTATTCTGAGACAAATGTTTGGAT
>JAOSBL010000008.1:29299685-29311552 GCA_027568915.1 Erythroxylum roraimae
CTAAAAAACAATCACATTTATAACCAATTATACCCGGAATGTCAATGAATGCATGTACGATTATTTTCATGTGCAAATATTTTTCACTATTCATGTGTACGTGCATGACATATTATGCATGAGCATGAAACGTGTTTCCTAATTTCTTAGTAATCTCTCACATTTACTATTTTAGCCTTAACATTGGGAACGAGATGTTACAATTCCACTACCATATGGGGTGCATTAACTCTTCTCATTTGATTCATCATCTTTTTCTTTATCTCATTTCTATCTCGAGTTTAATTTCGAAAAGCATTTCAAAATAGTTTTTTAAAAAAATTAAAATTGTGTTTTACAAAATGTTATGTTATAACCAGATTAGTGATGCACAAATAAATTGTTATAGAAAATATTTTACCTTGAGCTTTATGATTGTATGCAATATTGCAGTTGTATTGTTATGAAAAGTTTAATTTTCTTGTAAACTGATTACACTCACTGAGCTCGTTTAGCTCACCCTTATTTTTATATTTTTTAAATAACACACCCCAGGAATGTGTACAGGTGCTGTAGTAGTTGGGACTCAGCCTCATGATTAGTCATATTATCGGGTGTTGCTATGCTTGTGTCATTTTGCTATGCACATTTATGTAAAGAATGAATGTTTAATAAAGCTTTTAGATGAAATGCATGAATATGTTTTAGCTTTTAAAAGTTTATTGTAGTGACTGTTGAGAATAATTTGTTTGAGTTGTTTGTAAATGGACTTAAAGTCTAAAATTTGTAGTTGAGAAATTGGTGTGAATATAGAATTGTTTTCAAATTTTACAGGGCTTTTAAAAATTTTGGGAATGTCAAAATGCAGTTGTTATACTGCTGAAATTTTTAATAAAACCTTTTCAAAAAAGTTCCCATTATTTTTCACGCTTTTAATTATTAATGTATAAAAGGTTTTAAATAGTTGAATAGCTTAACTTTGCGGGAATCCTTCGATCTAGTCATATATTAATTGGAGGGCTACCATAGGGTCATCGGGAGGTCTCCAATCAATATCTAGAAGAGGAACTCTGGGATGGATCCTTTCAGGTAATCTCCTTGATAATCTTCGTGGTATTAGTAAGGGGAAAATATTTGTGTAAAAAGGCACAAACTAGTTGATCCCAAGTTGTGACATTGGCTGGGTTGAGAGAATGATATCAAGCCTTTGCTCTATCTCTAAGAGTAAAAGGGAAGAGCCTAATTCTTACTGCGTCTTTTGACATCTGATGGTATCAAAAGGTATCACAGATTTCAAGGAAATTCACTATATGTGCATTGGGATCTTAATTCGTTAGTCCATATAATTGCACATTATGTTGAAGCATGTTTAGGAGGGCTTCTTTAATTTCGAAAGAGGCTGCTTGTATGGATGGCCTAGCTACTCCTTGGTTAGCTGCACTGAACCCTAGTCTCATGAAATCTATAAGGGTTCATTATTGAAGTCCTTAGTTCGCTTTGTGGTCCGAATCTTGCTGAAATTCCTCGACCATTGTTGCTTTCGCAATTTCTTCTTCTTCACGCCTAGCTTTCCTAATGGATCATTCCAATTTAGTGATATCTAACGCCAAGGGTTTAGCTGCATGTCTCAAATTTATCGTGATTCTTGTATTCATGCAAGAGAATGATTTCAGAAATAGAAAGAAAGAAAGAATAGAAACAAAAACTAACTAGAACACCTTAAATTAAAGAATTAAACTAATTGCCTCTCCGAAAACGGCGCTAAAAACTTGATCGGGTGTTTGATGTTTATAAGTTTTAATAAATACCCTTAATAATCCACAAGTGCACGGTTCGTTTGCGTAGTACCTAAGGTGTCAATCCCACAAGGAGGGATAATCTAATCTTAAAATCTAAGGTCAAAACAAATCGTAGAAATTCAAAATGTAATGAAACTAAAATAATAATTCAATTCAATCAAATCAAAAATCAATCACGAAAATATTAATAATTTAGCTATTGCAATGCACACCCAATAATCAACCTAAAGGAATTACCAATTGAGAGAAAAGGAATTTTACCTATCCTTAACGCTAACCTAATTGATTATGAATCATTGAATTATTGGTTCCAGACAGTCCTAGGTTTGATTACTCCCTCTCAAGTTATAGCCATTAGCCCTAAATCATAAGCCTTAATCATATTATAGAGATTGCAATCTCTCGATTAACAACCCATCCAAACTCTAATTAGCTCTGAAGTTGTCTAATAAACTATCGGAAACCTATGCAAGATATCTCTTAGCACAATATACTGATCTGATTTAATTCTTATTCTATTAAACCACCTAACTCTCATTAGCCCAATTTAATTATTTTCATTCGATTCACCCTCTCAGTTTATTATCAAATTATGTACTCCAGAATTAAACCACAACAAATCCAATAACACATAAACAATCAAATTTCATTAGTTCAAAGACAAAACTTCGAAGGTGAGTTTAGAACATCTCAACATTCAAAATCCTATCGTCACACTATTATTCCAAATTCTATACAGTAATAAAAATGGAAAATAAACAGGAAATATGATCTAAACGAATGGTGGGAGGCAGCGACGTCAGGAAACTCCTTATCCGGGAAGTACATCGTGTCAGCTTCTTCTCCACTTCTCTGTTCCTTCTTCTCTTTCTTAATCTCTCGATGAATTATCCCTAGGGTTTCTTCAAGGTAGCTAATGTCAAAAACTCCCCTGCCTCTTTGTCTTGTTCTTTAAATATCCTTTGTGTTCTTAGCAGCCTTAGGTTTTTTTAGGGTCTGAAAGGTCTAAAAAATCCCCCGAAAGATGACATTTTTTAGTGTTTACGCGTCTGTTCGATGCAAGCCATGATCGTAGGACACATCTGAGCCTTCTGTCACGATTGTGGTATGTAGGTCACGATCATGGGCCATGTCCTAGGCTTCTGCCACGATTGTGGCATGTTGGCCACGATCGTGGGCTAACTCTGGTGCTTTTGTCATGATCGTGGCCTGTTGTGCCACGATTATGGGCCATTGTTTCGGCCCGAATGTCTCCGAAATTTTTCCGTTCTTCGATGTTAACCTTGAAACACTAGCAAACATATCAAGGTACCTTAAAAACATAATATTTAAGCTCAAAGACTTGTACTAACCCATAAAAACACTTAAACACAAATAATTAACAAACTAACGCAATTCTAACCACATACTAAACGATTGAATTAACAATTAAGTACATATCAAACTAAGCCCTAAAAAATGATGCAATTTATACTTATCAGTGCTTAGCTGTGTAAGTTACACCTTATGGGAAGAAAGATATAGAAGAATATTGCAAGATATAAAGTTGAATACCTAAAACTTATGTCAAGACTTCTTTATGAGAATTAGAGAAGATATACTTACAAAAGGAATAACCAAGGAAATGTGTTCTAATCATGCTTGTTGCTGGCAAGTTTTAACTTGAAAAGAAGAGGGATCAGACAAAATCTTATTATAATGCAGACTAATTCACATATTTTAGAGCAATAGATGTTGTAGAAAAGTCTTAGGCACCTTTAGAAGAAATTTCTATTTGTTTCAATGTCTTATAGTTTGCCTATAACATATTCTTATGTCTTAGAATTGTTTGTATAACATTATTCTTCTAAAATACATATAATGAAATTCTATCAACTTTAAAAAATAAAAAACACGATGCAAGTTTAGAGATTTCAAAATTTTTTAAAACTATTTGTTACTAAGATTACCAACAGTCTTCCGGCTAATGAAGCTAATGAAACTAAGATTAATATTTGAATTTTGTGATATTTTATAAAAGTGCAATTAAAGGAAAATTGATACTTGTAATCATTGATTGATCCCTACATTTCCATCGTAAACTATTGTAAAAAAAAATTCTCTGAAATATCTTGAGTACAAAAGGAAATAGAAATATTCTTATGCAAATTATGTCTTTTGACGGGTGAACTAAATATTATAAAGTGTTTGCTTTATCAGTTAATATATTACAACAATAAATTAATAAGTGCTTGTAAGAAGTTTGACAAGTGAATGCTAAGGGATAAGATTGCTTTACCTTTAACAATAGTGGGTCGTTATAACGGTTGCATAGCAATCTTATCCCTTTTATACTTTGTTGTCAAGTTAATATTTTTTTTTTTTGAGGGGAAGTTAATATTTTTATTCACTGATAAATTTAAAATTCTTTATTGCATTTTGTAATTCTCACGAGCCTACTTTTCTGATTGTCATCTTCCGTTCTACAACAATAGGAAACGGGTCTGACTTTAATGCCAAAGCTATCCTCTCCTGAGGAACTTCTGATCATCCTCGCTTGAGCTCTCACTGTAGAGATGTGACAGAACAGTGACGTGGTTTATCGTGATATTATTATTTGAGTTTGTCAAGTATAGACTGTTTCACTTCGATGGATGCCTGCAACGCAAGTACGTAAGTCAAGTCTAGAGAGGATATGAACACAAGTGTGACAAAACCCGTGACGCAGAGAGTTCTGATCATTTGTTTAATATTACGGTGTTTTATTATGTCCAATAAATTTCGGCTATTTATTTATATAGAATTTGCATAAGATCAGCGTGAGTCCCACAAAATAAATAACTAAAATTTCATGAGACAGAATAAAACAGAATAAAATTGGATAGAAGATACGGTTACGTTTGCAGGCTCACGAATCATTCTTATACGTCCTTATCCCACCCACGCGTCCAAGAAGGTCGTTGTCATGCCACCTTCGGCTGTTGATTCGTGGAAGAAATACGTTTGATATTTATATTAAAAACATAATTATAATTAATATTTAATAAATATCAAGTTATCCTATTTATTACTAATTAATATTTTATATTTTATATTCTAATAAAATTAAATAATTTATTTAGTGTATGTACTAATACTAATAAACAAAATTATCAATTTTTCATATATTATTTATATATAATATTTTTAAATTAATTAAATTAATTGATTATTAAATTGTAAAATTATTATTATTTTAAATATCATATTAACGTACCTTACCAAATTCATGTTTATATTAATTACTTTAACATAATAATATTACTACTTATTTATAACTAAAATTTACAGATCAATAATAACTAATTTATAAATAAAATCTAAGAAATTGATCATCTTACTATGTATTATTAGATAACAAGTAAAAGTTTAATAAGTATGTAATTTATCCTTCTAATAAATTATAAACATATTATAAATTAATATAACTAACGACATTAAATTATTAATAATATTTCTATATTTTATTACTGGTAAGTTAATATAATTATTTAAAATAAAAAATATGATAATATTATATATTAATATTACTGCTAAATAAATAATAATTATTTTCAAATTATAATAATGAAGGATAACTCTTACCTCCACCATTCAAAACTCTGCATCGGTCATCTAGCATCTTCATATGGTGGACCAGTGGTCCAGAGACGCGGAGTGTGAAAGAAGAGAAAAGAAAGGTGCCGCATATAATTATCCAACTCAAACTAATATTTATTAAAAATCAAACTCCTTTAAATCTAGTGGTCAATACTTTATTACTATTATCGTAAAGTACTAGTACATTAAGAAGTAAATTTTATAAAATATCTTATAAAGGATTATTTGACTGAGTCATTTGAAGATCTATCCATGCATTCCTGTAATCCTAATTGTTTCATCTGTATTCTTACGTAAAGAAGGAAAATCTTCCTCATATTACTGAATTATCATGTAAGGTATAAGGGTAGGAGTAACAACCAGAATTGTTGGCTTAAGTTGAAATTAGAATTTAACAAGGAAAGAGTATAAGTACTATTGCGATTATTGTTTCAAAAAAGGAAGAAGAGTTGTAAGAGTACAAGGCTTCTAAGAAGAAAACTGAGAGTTTTATGCCCGCGACGCGAAAGCTTTGTGTCTCCGACTATCATACCTAAAATTTACTGATATTCACAAAGTTCTTATGTTATTCCACAATAATCTATCAGACAGTACAATGTGACTTTAATTAGTGGCTTGCTCAAAAAGTTATTGTGACTTTAATTAGTGGTTTGCTCAAAAGTGTTACTTTAACTAATTTGTCGTACTTTTTCATTGTGCCCTCCGGAATTTCCGGTGTGCTATTCGAATCAGTCTAATTACTAGAGATATTTATTGTTAACTCAGATAAGACTTCCTCGAAGCAAGGAGTCCATGGTCAAAGCCTTATCCATATGTAATTATAAGGAAGCAATATTATGATATTAATTAAAGGATTAGAATGCCTCCAGCCGCAATCCATTCATGTACTTCCATATTCCTTTACAAAATTTGAGGAATCTGAATTTAGTGGAGTACCTTATATTGAGATCAAAGGGGAGAAATTAGAAACAGAAATAATCATAGTTTTCAATATTAATATGCAAGGATTTTCTTTTACAAAAACAGGATAAGTAAATGCCCAAATCTAGGAAAAGAAATGAGTTTTGCTGTTCAATTTTCCTTTTCTTATTTTATCTGTCAGGTCAAGCCGAAGGTTGTTATTTTTGCGCAATTTCGAGGGGAATCCAATCCAACGACATGCCCGACAAGAAGACATAGAAAACTAAAGGTAAATTTTCAAGTTTTCTCTCGTAGCTTTCTTCCAGTTCTTTACATCAATTTGGCCAGCAAGTTTTGGACTGTAGCTTTATCTTGTATCATTCTTAAACTCTAGCTATCTTCGTCCATACAAGGGTACCAACAATTCAAGTATCAAACTTTCTGGAAATAGAGAAGTGTTATTACAACTGCAGAAGAAGGAAAGTTTTACATAGAAGCCACAATCACCAACGAAATAACAATTGCAATCCCTCTCGTTATGGGTTTTTACAGAGCATTAGACCCTGAGTTTCACCGGGATGTGGTTTCTCTATACATAAATAAAGGACCAACTTTATGACTAAGTAGAATCAACAGACTTGGGAGAAAGAGAAGTTACAGAGTTCCTTGGAGGCATAGAGTTGGAACGTTTCATCCATGGCGATGACTTTGATCGGTGAAACCTGCACCTAAACGACCCTTCGTGTGTAGTTGGTGAGCACAGGCACTGACCTTTCGGTGAACCTGTGGTCGAAGGGGCAGCACCCTGGCCGTTGGCGGCTTTTGGGGAGGTAGAGACGGTGATATTGCCTGGAGAGGCCATAGATTGAGTGTATGACTTACAAGAGCCAGCACAGAAAAAAAAAAATCAAAGAAACTCTAACCGTGGACTTTGCTATGGATGTAGTGTTTTTATGGGCATCGATGATCGATCATATCGTCCTCATTTAGTGTGTGAGGTTAGAATGGGCAATGCAAATCAAGTGGTGCTCTATGACTCCAACTCTTTTGTCCATATCGTAACAAGCCAAGAGAAAATTACCCAATTTGCTGTTTGAAAGCTGAAAAGCTCATTTTGGGTTAAGCTTCCCTATGTTCAAATCTCCTTCCTTTATCCTCTTTTTAGGTTTATGATCACTTTTTGTGAAATTTTCATATCATGCAATTCCATTATTTAATATGTAATCTTCTATCAATCAACTCACCTTTATTTTGCTTCATTTTCATTTATGACGTAAAACCTTTCACGTGCCAAAATTATTGTAGTACTGATGCTGGTTAAAGAAAAGTAGCATACGCAACTATTATGTATACTACAGAAATTAATGTACTAGAATTGAAATGTCTATAGAAATTAGCGTATTTATGTACTAAATTCACTTTCCATCTTATAGTGTTAGAGAAGAAAACATTTGAAGTTTGTGTTTCCTTAAAAAAAAAAACAACAGAGAAAGATTAAGGACATTTCCAAATTAAGTGAACTTTTTATTTTTGTGCCTTTCTATAGTACATAAGTGCTTAACCTCGAGAAAAAGATAAGGGAATGAAATCGGACTGTTGGATATGTAAAACCATAAAGAAATCCCTAGTCTCTATAAATACATTTGAAGTTGACAAACAAGGACTTACTCTTTTCTTTTCACATCAATGGCCGTTAAATTTGACATTATTAATGAAAATTAGATAATTCTACGGCTTTGAATATTATTTCATTTTTTCCACCGTTAAAATTGACATGCATAATCATGAATCTAAGTTATTTTTAAAGTTGTAATATGAGAAAATGTTAAGGTGAAATGTATTTAAGTAATGTAGCATAAAAGTCATCAAAGCTAGTGAAGCAAGAAAAACACGCAATGTAATATCAAACGCAAAAACTTATATTCACTCAAAACTGGGTAACAATAGCTATTATGAATGTAAAAACAATGTTTTACAACTTAGATTCACTGTCTTCACACCACAAATCGTATGAAGCATAAGTCACTAACAAAAATTAATGATAAACAATACAATGTAATTATAGGGAGTGACCCTTCAAAACAACATCTGCCTCATTTACATCATAATCAAATCACCCTTTTCATACAACTTTATGAAGAAAGACTAATCATGAATAACTTTGCAACACAAATGCATTTCCTACTCGATAATTTTATTTAAACACATTTTTCTTTCTTTTCTTTTTCTTTTTTAATAAAAAATTGAAAGAAGTTACATTAACATTTGCAATGCATTGATAAAAGATAAAATGTCATTTCAACAATTATAACCAATTTATATATGTGCACACCCCTGCACTTATACTCTTGTGCATGCACAAACATCAATAATTGTAATGCTCCACTCACTACAAGAAAACAGGACAATTTGGAATCTCAAAAAATGTTGCGGAATATAATTTGTGTCGTTTTAAAAAATGTCAAAAAAAATGTCGCGGAATGTGGCGTAGGCAAAAGGTTTCTGCGACGTTTTCTATAAAACGTCTTGAAAAACACAGACATTCCGTGACGTTTTAAAAAACGTCATCGAAAGATTGGACATTCTGCGATATTTTTAAATACGTCGCGGAAAGTCGCAAAAAAAACGTTAGGGAAAGTCACATTTCGCGACATTTTTTACAGAAAGTAACATTTCGCGATATTTTTGGAAACATCGCGAAATGTAACTTTCCGCGACGTTTTTTGGAAACATTCCGTGACGTTTTTAAGACGTCACAGAATATCTTTCACGATGTTTTTACAAAAACGTCACAGATAGTTATATTATTTTTTAATTATTATTTTTTTATTTTTTGAAAATTATTTTAATTTAATAATTTAATAATTTTTTAAAATACAATTTTTAATCTTATTTGTTTAATAACTATTCAATATTATTTTTAAATTTTATTTACTTAATAATTCTTCAATTTTTTAGCATTTCATTAATTTTCATAATGATTCATGTATCACAAGAATATAACGAAATGACTTGAGTGTATTAAATACACCATTTAAATGAACAAATCCCATCGATGAATATAAGTATTTTAACCAAAAGTTTAACCATAGTACCATTTGGACCAGAGTGTCTTGATTGCTCAAAATGTTCCAAAAGTAAGTAACGTGAGCTGGAAAAAAAAAAGTTCCATCGTATGCGGGCAAGAGTTTTCCTTGAGAGGTCAATGGCTGTGATTACATCCTCCAGATTGTTCCTCATCAAAACGTAGTCAGCAGCTTCTATAGCAATATCAGTTCCTGCCCCAATCGCCATGCCAACGTCTGCAGCAGCTAAAGCAGGTGAGTCATTGATACCATCACCCACCATTACAACTGTGCTTCCATCGTTCTGAAATGAGCAGATGACATCAGCTTTCCCCGCTGGCATTACTTCAGCCTTAACATCTTCAATGCCAACCTGCATACCCAACCAGCACCGAGCAAATTCGCTTGGAAAAAAAACATTTCAAACGGATGTTTATGCTAGCAGTAAAGAAAGGGTAATTGAATTTGTTTCACAAGATAGAATCAGATGAGTCTGCCTTGTAACTCTTCTTTTTATGAGCTGTGCAAATAACGACTATCGATCATTTAAAAGAAAACAGAGTCTAATGTTATAACTTTGGTGCCCATTGAAGGGCTGGAGATCACTTCGTAATAAATGGTATATGTAATAGGAGAAAGGACCATAATTAAGCAATTATGATGCACTATACATCAGCAAAATGCCTAGATAATCACAAGATAGAATCAGATGAGTCTGCCTTGTAACTCTTCTTTTTATGAGCTGTGCAAATAACGACTATCGATCATTTAAAAGAAAACAGAGTCTAATGTTATAACTTTGGTGCCCATTGAAGGGCTGGAGATCACTTCGTAATAAATGGTATAAGTAATAGGAGAAAGGACCATAATTAAGCAATTATGATGCACTATACATCAGCAAAATGCCTAGATAATCATCCACCGTTACTTCATACCAAATTTATGTTATGAATTGAATTTGATAAAAGTATTAAGAGAAACTACAAACCTCCTTAGCAACAGCTTGAGCAGTCCTCCAATTATCGCCGACCAACATAATTGGTTTGACACCCATTTTGCAAAGGCCTTCTATGACTACAGTAGCTTCTCTCTTTAGTGGGTCTGCAACTCCTAAAACGCCAACTAGGTTGTCATTAAATGAAACAAGAATGCCTATTTCTGCACTTTCTTCAAGTTCAATTACAAAATCTTCTACAGTTGTTGGAATGGCAATTCCACTTATAGTATACAGCTATTTAGTGCCCTGTTGGCCAGCAGGGCACCTGCTCAGGGCCTACTATGAGAAGGGGGCCCCTAATTTTAACATTGGCTTGGTTTTAAATGATTTTAACGTTAGCTTTAAATGATTTTAACATTGGCTTTAAATGATTTTAACATTATAAGTTAACGTTATAACTTATAAGTTAACGTTGTGGTCCTCATGCTTATAAATAATCTTGAAGTATTTAGGTGTACTTTTACCTTCTAATTTCTTTATTTTCATTAATGTATGTATTTAAAGCACTCCAACTCAAAAATTAGTAGCAAAAATTTTTACAATTTTGTCTTCTGAGTCCTGAGTATAATTTAAAGGTAAAGTTTTTGATTTTTTAATGTATTTTTTCTCTTTGTTTTTTATTTTTAATATTAGATGTTAAATTTTGCTATTTATTTTTTTCCTCTATCACAGATATAATACCATTTATATATCTTTGTGATATATTGTGAAACTGTTGGAGTTTGGTTGTGGCTGCATACTTCTTCCAGATCCATACAGGTGCTTTTATTCTTTTTTCTAATCCAACTGTGTTATAATTAGTTTATATTATGTTGCCTAAAAAGCATTTGTCTGGAAGTGAAAAAAGGAAGAAAAAAAACAAGTAGCACAGTTGATAGAATCCCAAAAAGGAGCAATTAATAAATTTATTAAAAGAGTAGACTTCTCTAGTGAGAATCCTAAGGAATTAAGAGAAGGTGGTTTTGAAAAACATAGAGAAAACTTAAGTGATGAGATTCATATTCACGAGGATATTAGAAATCTGAGTGAGCATGATCATGTACCAAATGCATCCACTTTAGAAAATTTAAAGGTAGATGAGCAAGTAAGCCCTATATTGGACATTTATGATCTTAGAAATTGGGATAATCTTGATAATAAAACAAGGGATAATTTAGTTGAAAAAGGGTTTGTAAAAGAATTGAATCTTATATTTCCTTTAGACAATACCTCTCGTCATTTTTCATATTCTTATTATATTAGGAATTTGAGTAATGGAGAGATTAGCAATAGAAAATGGTTGGTTTATCCTAAACATGTAGATAAAGTATATTGTTTTTTTTGTAAGTTGTTCAAATCTACTGACAAACAAAGTGGATTAACAAATGACGGATTTAGAGATTGGAAGCATCTTAGTGAGAAACTCAAAGAACATGAGAATTACATTGAGCATATGACTAATATGAGAACCTGGAATGAATTAAGAGTAAGATTGAGCAAAAATCAAACAGTTAATAAAGATTTGCAACA
>JAOSBL010000008.1:29315247-29327021 GCA_027568915.1 Erythroxylum roraimae
TTTCTTTCGAAAATCTCTAACTTCTCAAATCGCTAAGCTTTTTGCAGTCTTCGACTCCGACCTATATTTATAGTCTTTATCTTCAACCGCTTCTTGATAACTGCATCTTTCTTCTTGTTTCTTGATCTTTAAAGAATCAGTTATTCAGTTGAGTTTTGTAACTAACTCAAGCTGATTGGCCATCTGACATGTTATCGGTTTTTCCGTCTTACTTCCTTCTGTCTGATTGTTATCTTGCGCTTCCGTCTCACTTTCTATCATCTAACTTTTATCTTCGCGCTTCCGTCTCATATTGCTTCCGTCTGATTTTTATCTTGCGCTTCCATCTCACTTTTGTTTTGCGCCTTCCGTCTCACTCTTTATTCTTTCATTCCTTCCGTCTCATATTCTTCTACTTCTGTCTTACTTTCTTCTTTCAATATTATTTGGTCTTCATCAAAATCATTGATGTAAAGTCATTTTCACTTAACATCCTTTTCACTACTTCGAAATCCTTCAGTTGGTTTCATTTTCCCATCTGAAAACCTAATACGAATACATTCAACTCCTTAATACATTTTCCAATCAAATACACTATAAACCATGTCAACTTCATTACTTTCCACATACAATTCATATACTAATTTTTCTCCAAATAATAATATAGCACTTCATTTAATAATTCAAATACCACAAATACACTTAATGACCATCCTTGATTACATTCACATGGTCATTATATTATAACCATACTTTTAAACCAAAAACGCCTTTAAGGCTAAACTTAACATATTTAGCATTAAACTTTTCCAAATCAATTCCATTTGATTTCTAACACTTAAAACCAGTACAAATACACCTCCATGACATTTTAATACAGACATTTAAGCCATAAAATTTCATTAACAATTTTTTACTAAATCAAACACCCTTGGCCAAATTTCAACCAAAATCAATTCTTTTTCATTTCTTTACTACATTAGCATCAAAATCATGCTATCAACATTATAAAACATCAATATAGAATTTTGGATCATAACACATTAAAAATCCTAACCTTGGCCAAAAACTCATCTAATAATTTCCATGGTTTTTCTTTCATTCTTTCATCATTAAACTAACTTTCTAATGTCATTCATTAATCTTAAATCATCAAATGGCAAAATAAAACACTTTAGGCAATAGATCTCACCTTTGACCAAGGTTCCACATATTAGTTTTCTTAATTTTTCTTCTCCTAATCACTTCCAATGCAATGAAACCTTGATATCTCATCAAAAGGGTGTAAATCACACCAACTATAACCCAACAAATCAAAATGTTTAACAAAATTAGTCAGATTACCAACCCATTTTCTTCTTCCACTTCACTTGGATGGCTACAGGATCACGTTGGATGCATGATTGGAGGTGGAAAAACGTGAAATTTTTTTTGGAACACTTCTCCATGTCATAGACGAAGCTCCCTCTTCTTTTCTTTTCTTTTTTCTCTCTCTTCCCTCCTTTCTCCAACAATGGATGACATGTCTCCTTGCTTCTCTTCTTTTCTTTTAGTTTTTAGGCTCTTTAATGATGCTCTCTCACTGCTACTCACCAAATGAATTAACTTATGTCTTAATTCATGTTTTTTATGCTCTTTAATGTATTACACATGTCACTTTCCTGTTGGTTATCTTGAATGACTTATCACACACATTTCATTTTCTCATTGGTCATCTCTAACGACTCATCAATTCACTAATATCATGTAAAAAAACCAAATTGCTGTTAATGGGTACAAAAAGACCAAATTATCTTTCAATGCATTTAATTTACCAACTTACCGAATTAAATCCTGAAATTATTCCACAATCATCTTATCGTCAAATTGACCATGAAATACTCTAATTAGGGTCACTACTTAATGATTGGATACTAAAAAAACGTTTAAGTGAGTTTAAAATCCTCAATACCCTTTATTTTCCAAAAAGGACATTTAACCCTAAACTTTCAGAACTCCCGAAATTAATATGATCGGGCTTATTTTCGATCTATTTCAGCATCATTAGACTCTAATACCTATTCCGGGTATTTTCCAAATTTTTGAGGTTAGGTCCCCAAAATCACTATTCAAGTGAAAATACTATTCACCCAAATTAACTATTTATTCGAAAAATACTATTCACCGCAATCGTCTGGATTTTATTCAAAAGTGTCACCTAAATCCTCAGATCACATTTTAATGCTTTTAAAGCTCGTTCAAACTCATTCCTTAGCCTTTCAGAGTTTTCGAAAAATTTTCAATCGAGTCCATAATTATTTCTGCTTTATCCGTGAACTCCGTTATAACCTCAATGATATATTTAAATGCTTAAATTACTTTAGTACACCATAAATAGAGCATACTCTATAAAATGCATATACAACACATTACACAGTACAATAATCAAACCAGAATATTACAAACAATTTCAAAAGTTAGGTAAGGGCCAAATGTGGCTTAGTCTCAACTTAAATTGTTCAATATATGTGGTATGGATGGAAAAAAAAAAACCAAAGGCTATTTCATAAAAGGAAAACAAGAAATATATCTTAGCACACATAACTCAATGCTGGATTAGAGCAATCCTAGTATTTGCCAGGAGAAGATGGAATGTTTAAATTATTCTATATATAGTGTTTCCCTTGGATAATAGTTGGACTTTTGTTGATTTTGCCGATTAATTTCAAAATATTAGACACATTTTGTAATCTCTACCTTGCTTTTCATGTTCTTTATTTTTTAAAAAATAAGAATAAAAATGAAGTTTATCATTATTATAAATGATTTATATCCATTTGAATTTTAGGATAGAGTTGCATCAAAATGTTAGTTCGTCTATAAAACATTTATATAAAGGGTACTTAAAGGACGTAAAGAACAACTTGCATTTTATTATCTAATTATTCGACATTATGAATTTTCATCCTTCGCAGTCTAAAGAATCCAAGAATCTGTACGCTACTTACTCTTCAGTTGGTATCATATGTGGAAAGATCTAAACTCAGTGCAGCAAATCTCCACTTGAAAACACAAATCTCAACTTAAGGGTGCGCAAGTTATTATTCCTAAACGTAACACATAAATCCAATTTTCTTCTTTGCCTTGAATACGAGCCGGCAAGTGCCCACTGAGAAATTTAGAAGTAGAAGAACCTGAGTTGTAGAGGTATAGTTTTAAGTAGTTGACGGTTGGAACTACTCCGACCAAGAAAATAAAATTAAGTTTGTTCCTTTTGAATATTATAGGCAATGATAAAAAAAAATCGAACTAATTTGACTAGTTTAATAATAATATTTTTAAATTGTTCAATCTTTTTGATTTAATTTATTATAATAATTCTTGTTATTAATAATCGATTGGTTTATTACGTAATCAGTTAGTTTTTATAAGCTAGAATAAATTAATTAATTTTTATTTAATAATTTTTTAATTAAACTTCAAATTAAACAATAGATAAAAACAAACTTTTTAAATCATATTTTAAATTTTTAAATTTTATTGGTTTAATTTTTTGTTCAAATTTTAAAATATCGACGATAAGTGATTTAAATGATCTTTTTACGATATTAAGTTTAAGAAATTACTGTTAAATTTTCAAGTTTAGGTTCAAACGAGTTGAATTGCATAAACTTTCAGCTAGAAATATCCTACAATAAAATCAGCTTACGTGTGGATAAAAGAAAAGTGGTGCAAGTGTCATTTTAACTAGACTCTAAAGCAATTAGAATCTGATAAGCTCAAGTTCTACGTAAATCCACTTGGACCACTTTTCTTTTATCCTCACGTAAACTAATTTTGACCCGTAACAAAGTGGACTTTTGCACTTTAGTGTAAAATAAAAGATTTTCTACTACACCACGTACATAGAATAGTAGGGAGACAAGGTTTTTCTTTGAAGAAAAAAGACATAATGATAATATGTTTAAGTCCTGATTATGTTACCTACATATCCCACAAAAACCAGTGTAAGAAAAGAAAGCGAAAGGACTGCTAAATTGGCGTTACGGTGAACCGATCGAGGGTCCACATCATGAGATTCCCTTCTCTAAAGTAAACTAGTCACAACACAATTTAAGGCTTTGAGCTCAACTTATGATTGAATTGAATTCTTAATGTTTTACCCTAGTTATTAAGTTAATAATAACAATAATAATAAGGGTTAATTACAAAAATTCTTTAATTACAAAAATTCAAACGTTACTAAATTTTATAATTATAACCTGAACTTTAAAAACGACAATTAAATACTTAAGCTTTTAATTTTTTTAAAATTTAACCCAAGATTAGTATTTCTATTAACATTATTAACATTATTAATGTAACAGTCAATTGGGAGCAGAAACGAGAAGAGGAAGGAACAGAAAGAAGGTCTTAATGGTAATTGAGCGAGGACAAGAAATGGAATAAACAGCATTGAAAAAGCGTAGAAAGAGGCCCAGAAAAAGGGAAAGCTAGTGGGTGGGTCAGTGACTAACTAGCTGTTAGAGTAATAGTCTTTTTCACTCCATTCAAAAACTCTTCCCATTTGCCTCTCTGTGCTCTCTCTCCCTCTCTCTCTCTGACGTTTTTTTTCTTTGCTTTCTGAAGATATGCTTGACGGACTTCTTGGTCGGGGCTATGCCTCCAAGTGGTACTTTTCATTTTTGTAAATGGCATTATAATATCCTGTTTGTGGTTGTCAAATTGAAGGTAATTACATTTTAGTTTGTTTGTGCATTTGGCTAGTAAATCTCTCGTAAAGCTGACCAAGAGTCGGATCGATGTAATAAGGAGGAAGAGGAATGCTACTTTGAAGTTTTTGAGGAAAGACATGGCTGATCTGCTCGCTAATGGCCTTGATATCAACGCTTATGGCCGGGTACCCTCTTTTTATTTCTTCTCTTTATCACAGGTTTTCTCAGTCTGGTCACTTTTAATGTTGTTCTCATTTCTGATTGTTAAGTTGCAATCTCTTTTTTAGTGTAATTTTTGGTGCTTTCTTTCAATCTCTCTCTCTCTCTGGCGTATGTGTGTGTTTGTGATCTTTTTAGAGGTGGTCTTAATCCGTTAGTTAATGGAACAGGCTGAAGGACTTATGGCTGAAGTGATCCTGTCATCTTGCTATGATTTTGTTGAGCACTGTTGTGATTTTGTGTTGAAGCACCTTTCAGTGATGCAGAAGATGAGGTATTAGCGCCTATCAACTATCTGTATCAATCAATCGTCCTAATTAATGGAACGGATTATGTTTTGTCTCAATTTCTTTTGTATTTTGGTTCTTTCGTTTGCCATAAACGTGGTAAACTTTTTCATTGCGTCTAGGATTAAAGCCGAAACAAGTGTTAAACTTTCATAGATTACTCAAATATGTTCGTTCTTTAACTTCATTGTTTGTTTAATTAACCTTTATTATTTGTAATCTTTTAACAAGTCAAGTCCATGTCCTAAGAGAGGTTTACTTCAGTTTCTAGGGTTAGTTCCAACAGTTATTCATCCAACTGTTCCTCTAACAACATAAAATCATTGCCATCGAACTTTTTCAGGTGGCATTTTCACAAATTTTTGTGTGAGGAATGCATGATTTGGATTTGGTTGTGACAATATTAAAAGAGCTACGTTCAATAAAAATAAAGGATTAATTGAATGATATGGAGAATTTCTATGACTTATTTATGTTTTTATCCTTTTGTTTTTGCTGTGTTGAGTCAGGTAAGTTAATGTTATGTTGTCTAAGCAGACAATTATGAGATGAGATGACGATCCTTTAACAATATTTTCTCTGTAAAAAATATTTTACTATCCTCTTTTTTGAGGATGAAATGCGTCTCAAAATGTAGGACACAACATGTAAATTGATTAGGCATCAGATGTGGATGCGAATATGCAAGGTAAGTTTGTTGTGATTGCACTATTCATCGTAGTATTCAAGCTTATAGCTTAGATCATCACAATTTTTAGTTGGTTTGAGATAACAAAATTTTTCTTTACTTTTTGGTGCCACTGTCTCCTTGTCTAAATTTGTTTTGACAAGTTGCAATGCATAGGAATGGTAGTAAAATTTTGTGAGTCGTTCTTCATGGTCAAATTGACAAACTTGTTTTCATAAATGTACATGGCTACTTCTTTGCTTAAAGAGTCCTGATTTTATAGCAGTATTCATGTGTTTTTTAACCCTTGTTCCCGACGAAAATGAATTAAAAGAATACACAGTTTAGTTTTTTCATGAATAATGCTAAAGTCATAGCTTCATGGTTTTGCCAACATTATTTTTGTTTTTGTCAAAATGAATCCTGTGTTATGTGCAATAACAATATATTCTATGGTGATTATCACATTTGGGGAGATATAACAGGATGTCTATGTTCAGAATGAGTCCCGTATTCTTGTTCTTATTGTTTATTTTCTTTTAATTCATAGTATCTCTTTTTAATTATTCCTGGTGCAAAATTGAATTTAAGCTTAGTTTGTTGTACTGATGGTGCATTGTCTTTATTGTCCTTCACGACTCTCACGATATGAAGGATGCTTCAAAATTTTGCTCTAATATCTTTTTAACCTCATTTGAGACAATCAATACTTTGAAAATTTTGTTGCATTATTCTCCCAACTTACTGTTACTTTTTCAGTCGCTGCCCTGAGGATTGTAAGGAGGCCGTTTCATCCCTAATGGTTGCTGCTGCAAGATTTTCTGATCTGCCTGAGTTACGGGACCTCAGGCATATATTTGCGGAAAGATATGGGAATTCTGTAGATTTGTTTGCAAATCAAAAGGTATTTCCAGTACAGATTTTATTTATCTGAATTGCTTTTCTACAACTGACCACATTAATTCCTTTTGGCAGTTCCTAGAGAATTTATTCCCAAAATCTTTTATGATGGAGAAGAAAGTGGAGCTAATGCAAGATATAGCATCTGAGTTCTCCATTAATTGGGATTCCAGGGATTTTCCACAAAGAATGTCTAGAGCTTCTGCATCTGCACAGGTTTTGCTTTATACTTTTGTACTGTTAATACATCTCCCACCTCAGCAGCTGTGCATATACTGATTTGTGAAGTCAGTACTTGTTTAGTATGTCCTATTATATTTACTATTTTGTTCTTGTTTGCAGGTTGCTAATTCTGATATTTCTGTTTTTATATAATGTTGGTTTAGTATATACATATCCTTTGTTCATTTAATGCCTTTTCCTTTTGTATGGTTGTTTTGCAGGACAAACCTAAAACCTTTGGGTCTTTATGTACCAATGATGATAAACACAATTCTAGCAAGTGTGATTTTTCATCCAAAGAAAGGCCTGTACATATTAATGATGGATATAGATTGTTCAATGAAAGCCCTAATTCTAGACTCATAAATGAAGTCCCAAACAATGAATGCAAGGAACCTAGTGTCAAGAAGGGAACTGTGCTAAGTAAGGACAAGAAAGACTCTGTATTTCAAGGGAAGCATGAAGCCCTCTTGCATAAGCATGAAATTTGGAAGGATGATTCTCCCATAGAAATTGTCAGGTTGGGTAGTTCATCCAGTAAGAAGAAGATGCAAAGGGTTGATAATGGGTCCAAAATTCATGAGGAAAGGGAAATTTCCATGCCTAAAAGAGATAGACAGGAGATGTTAACCCGGGGACAGGCTGACAGTATGCCTAGACCTGGAGGATTGTGGTTAAAGAATGGTGAGAAAGAGACAATGACCAGCAATGGCTATGTTGAGTTGCTTAAGAATACAAATTCAATTGGAGATGTTCGGGAGGAGGAAATGCAGAAGTTGAAATCCCAGTATAGGAAGGCCATGCCACCTCCTTATACTAAACCTAACACAAAATTCAAGGAAGGAAAATATGGAGCTACTTTTGGATCCCTTCCAACCGGCTCTGATGTTAATGTTGTTGATGATCCTTTAAGAGATAACAGAAGTAATGCTGGTAATGGGTCTGAGAAGATTCAGGAACAGGTATACCGTAATGAACATGAAAAGCAAAGTGTTGGATTTACCGGAGAATGTGGTCCTGGGCATGATAGGATGGATTATTATCAGGATGACAGTGTTCATAACCCCATACCAAAACCAAGATCATCAAGGAGGAGACAGTCAAAATTATACTCTAATGTTGATGATGGTAGCAATTTGGAAGATGCAGGAGTAGTGAAGAGAAGATCAAGGAGCAGGAGAAAAGATGATTCAAGACGTGGTCTTCAAATCATTTTTGATGAGCATCATCACGATGATGAAGAGGAAAGGGTGATAGATAGACTATTAATCCATTACAGCAAGAAGCCTTCAGCATATGAATCTGAAAAGGTTAGAAAAAAGTCCAGGAGTCGTCGAGCAAATAACCAAGGCAATGAGGATGACAGGTCTCGACAACACGTTGGTAGAGACGGGCCTGATGAGATGGTTCCTCCCCCGCCCAGATCAATTTCACTTCGGGAGACACAAACATCATCAGAAGCAACGAAAGTGTATACACGTGCTGCTTCCTTTCAATCAGATGGTCCAAATCCTGCTCGGCATGTGCATCCAAAATTACCTGATTATGATGACTTGGCTGCGCGCTTTGCTGCTTTGAAAAGTAGGTGAAGCCTCTAGCCATCAGAATCAGCTTCTTATAATGACCAGATTGTGTTTCTGTAGTTAACTCGCATTGTGGGGTGTCTTTGAAGGAAGTGTGCGTATACTTAGAATTACGTTGCTGAAGCATTCCCACGGGGATAGACTTACAGTCTAAGTCAGCAAACTCCCATGTTGGATTGGGGATATCTGTGATTCTGCAACCTGTGGACTATGGCATAATTATAGTTTGTACGACAATTATTCTTCCATTTTTAGTATCCATCTGAGGTAACACGTACATTTGCTGGTTCATGGAATAATCCAAGTTGAAATCGCGAGAGTCCAGTGTCGAAGAAACTTTGGCAATTAGGTGAAGCGTTTATGTCCCGTACGCCCAATGCCCTTCTCAGAGGTATCACTTACCCTTATGTTACAGCCCGGTTTGTATTGCTTCCATTCCTGGACTTATCGAAGGTCACAATGGGAGCAATACTGGTAATGAAGGTGAGCTTTGCCATAGTTTTTGGCCTAGTGCTTGTGCTTTTAGTTTTAGCCGAGGTATACTGCACTTACCACCACCACCATGCCTACCCCCATCACAGTTTCTTCACAAACTTCAACTTTAAAAAACCCCAAAACCAATCATCTACTCATGCTTTAACCAACGACTATTCCCAAGATGTTCTAGGTGCAAAAATGTTCTTCTATCTTTCACTCTCTTGCAAGTAAAATAAGAAAACAGATATTGGAACAACCCTATAAGATCCATCGTGTCTGCCAATCCTATCATGTCATTGAGATCCTTACCCAAGATTCGAATGTTAGAGCACAAAAAATTGACATCATAAATGCTTCACCTCCAACATCCTCGGCAACTTGACTCTTCAATAAATCCCAACTCCTACTGGCAATGGACAATGCTTGTGCTGTACACTCTTTTATAGGCAACAAAGTACATTAAAAAATCAAGAGTTTTATTTATATAAGCAACTTTCTATCGGATCAAAATTTTGGTCCAATCATATGAATTGGTTTAGGATGAAGCAAGTCTCTCGTTCTCCACTTGCGTAGTCAAAAATTTCGGCTTCCATTTGTTGCATCTCTTCCACTTGCATTTGGCTATCATTTAATGAAGTGCATGTATCTAGCTTCTTTCATATAAGGCTAGCTTGATTTATTTATTGACATTGGCTCCCTTAAATCAAGTTGGTAGAAATTTATCATTCCTTACAATTTCTTCAATTTGTGAAACAACTTAGACTTACAGTGATTTAGTAAAAATATCTACAACTTGTTCTTTAATATGACAATAATTAATCACTACTTCCTTTTTAGTTACTAGCTTGCGAATTTTGTGAAACCGAATGTCTACGTGGTTGGATTGCCCATGGAAAACTGGATTTTTGCACAGTGCTATTACAAACTTATTATTACAAAAAAAATTTGTTGGAGCATCTTGTTTTTAATGTAATACTTCAAGCATTCTTCTTAGCCATATTGTCTGTGTTGCATAACTAGTTGCTGCAATGTATTCTGCTTCAACTGTAGATAACACAACCACGGGTTGTTTCTTTGAAGACCATGATATTGCGCTAGTGCCAAGATAAAAAACGTACCCAGATGTGCTTTTTCTTGTTTCTATATCTCCACTTTAATCACTATTTGTATAACCTACAAGATTCATATAATTGACATTTGCATAAAAAATTCCTTCATTCAAAGCACCTTTGATATACCGAAAAATCCTCTTTGCTCCTTGTAAATAGCAGATATGAGGCTCCTCTATGAATCTGTTAAGTAATCCAACTCCAAAAATTATATCTGGTCTAGTTGCAGTTAAATACCTCAGACATCTAATTAAACTCTTGTAGTAAGTTAAATGTATATATCTCCCTTTGTCTTTTTTTAATTGTTTTAATTTCTCTTCATCTGGGATAGGAGCTGGTTTTGAATTCTCCATCGTATATTTCTTCAAAATATCATTCGCATACTTCCTTTTAAAAATTCCACCATCCTGTTGAATTACGAGGAAGAGAGCTTCCATTTGAGCCAAAGATTTCTTCATTTGGTGAAGAAGCAAGGGAGTCATAGAGGCCTATTTCAATTAAATCATCTCGCGGAGTACACATTAAAGATACAACAGGAAAGAACCTTTGACACCTCAGGTTGTTTACAAAGAGAAGAGGCATTTTAAGCAAGTCTCTAAGCAAGAAAATCAAGGTGAGTTTCATGCTTATAATTGAGTAATGAGCCACTAAGGTTTCCTTTTCCAAACCGAGAAATAAAAGTTTGCTTTTGAATTAAGAGAATAAAAGGATTTCAATTAAATGTTGCTTTATTGCTTTTGATTGATTTGAGAAATTGCTACATGTTGTGGTGTATGAAATTTTGATGATGAATTGTGAACTGCTAAATGAAAGGGTTTTCAAAAAATTGCATGTTCATGAGAAAAAAACAAGTTTATGAAATGTTGCCATTTGGGTAATCTGTTTTTAAGTCATGAATTACATGTTATGTGGGTTTGGTTTGGTCCGTTCTGTTCTGTCAAGTAAACTTGTCTAAAGGCTTCTCCCACCTGCTTGTTAGTGGCAAAGAGCTCCTTCATGGACTCCCTTACAACTACACAAAACCACTATGTGGGATTGTGTTAGTTCGTTTTGTTCATGAATACACAGGACCATTGTATGGGAATGTGTTAGTACGTTCTGTTACGGACTACCCAAACCATTCTGATGTGCTTATGTGTTTATGATTTGCGAATAAGTTGAAAAATGCATAAATTGTGTTGTTTGTGATTTTGATTACTTTTTGCAAAAATTTTGAGAAACATATGTTTTATGACTCAATAAAAATTTTCTATGACAATGAACTTTTTGAACGGTTTTGCTTGTTGTTCGTTATAAACTTGTTACCTACGAGCTTTCAAGCTCACCCCGTCCCCCCCTTTTACCCCATCTTCAGGTGATAGCTAAGAGATCAAGTGATCAAGAGCCTAAGGGAAATTCTCCAAATTTGCTGAACTTGGTGGTTGAGTTGGTTGGGAATGCACAATGTTATAGTTGCATACCTCGTTTATTGGTTTAAGAGTTTTTGTAATTTGAGACTTTGAGATAAAGTTGTAACATGGCTTAGAATGCCATTAGTGTTGGACCCCAAATTTTTAGTGAAAATTAGAAATATTAAAATGAAATGAAAAGAGTGTCTTTGTATATGAACTTTGTTATGGATGTTTTGTGCCTTAAGG
>JAOSBL010000008.1:29347977-29361371 GCA_027568915.1 Erythroxylum roraimae
AACTGTTCGATCAAGCGCGGGCCGAGCTATGCCGAGCAGTTGAGCAACCCTTGCCGAACTGTTCGATCAAGCTCGGGGTGGTACGGACAGTTCCATCGTACATCTTCATCTTGATAGATCCAATTCCAACAACATTCATGGCCTTATTATTACAGCTATATACAACACGTTTCCGAGACTGGTTCATAGTGATGGAACCATTGTTTACGAGAGGTCATGTGATAGGTTGCACCAGAATCAATCGACCACACATCCTGCGTCATCCTCTTGCCATCATGTGTTGTTGATGCTTCACAAGTCAAGGCATTATCAATGTCTGAGCTGCTTACAACATTTCCTCAAGGGTCGGCAACTCTTCCCTAAGGACCAAAACTCCATTTTAGGTTCCAACAATCTTTCTTGTAGTGACCTTTCTTGCCATAATTGTGGCACTTGAAATTTTGACCTTTCTTGCCACAATTGTGGCACTTGAAATTTTTCTTACTCTGAGATTTTGATATACCGGGTTGTTTACTCCCACTAGAACCAAGTTCCATCGATCTTTCTCTTGTCACTGCCAATGCCCCTACTTGTTGTGAAGATCCCTCTTTATTCTTGCGCCGCTTTTCCTCATCAATGGTCGCAACTACAATATTGTCGAAGTTCAAATTTCCACAGGCAAGTTGGCCGTCAAGTTGTTGATGAGTTGATCGTATGAATTTAGTAAACTCTGAAGTAGAATTTCCGCTCGTTCACTAGTCCCTATCACACAACCCATGTTTTTCAGTTGTGAAAATAGAGAATTCAATGTATTGACCTGCTCGGTCATCGTCGAAGATTCTGACATCCGCAAAGTGTACAACTTCCTCTTGAGAAATATTCTGTTGTGTAGGGACATTGCCTCGTATATAGTTGTAAGATAATCTCAAATTTCTTTGGCTGTCTTCTTCTCCTCTATACTTGACAATATCTCATCTGCCAATCTGAGATGTAAATTTACCATTGTATTTGCATCCATTTCTTCCTATTTTTCATCGGTGATATTATCTGGCCTGTTGACGATCGCTACGAGGCACTTATCTTTCACCAAGATAGCCCTCATTCTCATCTTCCAAATTGAAAAATTTCCACCATTGAATTTATCCACCTTATATTCTCCTTTTACTTCTGACATTTTGCCGAAAAAGCTCCTCCTACTATTTCACGTAAGTCGACCCCACACGTGAATAGTAACCTTGTGGGGCCCACACGAAACGAGCCTCACAAATGATGAATCCGAGCAATTTAGGAATATTAGGGGACAGTGGGTCCCACTAGGTACGAAAATCGAAAGGTGGTCCCACAAGCGTACCGTACACAACCGAGCGTAACCGCAAAATATAATTTACTTTCTGATGTGGAGGATCCACACTAAGTGGCAACCACAGAGTATATAGTAAATAGATTTAAACTTAATCCAAGCGTGCCTCTGATACCACTTGTTGGAAAAAGAAAGCACGGAAAAAAGAAATACGAAGGAACTAAGGAAGAAATCTAAGAACACAAGAAATTTACATGAAAAACCCCAATAGGGTAAAAACCATGGAGAGAGAAGAATTTCACTATAATAGAAAATTAGGGATTACAACATTAATCCTCTAATGTATACATAAAAGAGGAATGTTGATTTTCGTGTAATGAATGAGGAGGAGTGAGCCTTCTTTTATAGGCTTCATTACTCCTCTCACATTCTCATCCCACCAATGTGGGATGAGTGTCTTAACACTAACCCCTCAAACAAAACTCTTTGCATTAAGTCAAGCCAAATTTTCTAACCAAAAAACTAAGGGGTTTAGAACTCAAGTCAGTCATGAAAATGAGCAAAATCCCTCTAGTGAAAGGATATGGAAACTATATACCAAAAAAGAAAACTTATCGGTGAGGTAGATATACTGTTACTACTTGAAAAGAACAAGCCTCTGGATTATTGCCCCTAGGTAAATTTAGCTTTGGGCCTTCTAATAGATTCTGAGTATTAGGGAATTAATTTAGCCTTTAATTTTCCATAGTATTACGAATGGTATAACAGCAAATTTCTAGTTTGATCATTAGTATCGATTAGGACCTCTAGGTGCAATGCCACCTCACATCTTAAGACAATTGTACCAAGGGAAATAAAAATATTCTTTAAGAGGAAATGATCTTATAACCAAGAACTGCCCAGCTTACTCCCGTGACCAATTAAGGGAAGATTGCTTTGCTTGGACTATTAACAAATCCATGAAATTCACTATTGCCTCGTGCAAGAAGCCACTACTAGACTTAGCCCCTCCATTCTTACGGTACAAGTTTGTTTAGGTTCTCATATTCTACCTTTTCATTCCTTCATCATATGGTTAGTTGTTTTAGGAAAACTAAAAACAAAAGACAGAATGAAATCTAAAGTGATCAGTATGGAGTGTGCTTTATGCTCATGTTGCTTTGAATGTTTGAAAAACTGATGTGTCTTCCATATACTTACCACATCAGCATTTTAATGACATGACATAACACATTTTCATTTTGCTATTATATGACCAAAACTAGAATAATTTTATTGAGAAATAGACTGTGATAAAATGATTAAATATATAATTACCCGATTCAATAATCAAATTGTTAGGTCTGTCTAATCATAAACTTGCACTAATATTCCCCTCGACCTTGCGCGAAGAATATATCGGAAAAGGTGAACTCAAATATCGTTTGGTTGGAGGAAAATGAGTGCAAAAGTTTGTGGGAGAAAAAAGGCACGACATAATGAGAATAAATGCTTTATCTGTTAATTGATTGTCAAGGCTTAAACAGAATTCACAATATTACAATATACCAATTCACTTGCCATGGCTTGTAGATGAAGTTTCAGTCGTTTATGCTCCACATTTGAATGGCATGAAAGTTCAATTATAGAAAGAACTTTCTATTTTCTCTAAAGTTTTTGTAGAGTACATCGAACAGCGTGAAGAGTTTCCAAAATTTAGAATAAGAAAGACGGCTGCTAACATCCTTCAGTACCTTTACTAATGGAGCACAAGCTTATTATAATTTTTAACCTAGTAATTGCGGCACAGAATCTTTATTCTCGAAGTTCCTCGTAAAGAAGGGTGGAACTCATAAGCATAGGCATCTAGGTGGGGTGGGATATTATTGGGAATAAAGATAGGTTTAGTAATATAACTGTGGGGGATAATACCTAAGAAAAGAACATTTCATTTGGACCTTAACCCAATAACAATTGATTCCTTGAAAATGATATCAAGGTTAAAAGTACCTCCAGCATATGCTTAACTCCATTTAACTCGTATTTTGTTATTGTTAACAGCAGAGTCAACTGCTTCTGCTTGAATTGATTGTCAATTATAAGATTGAGTAATGAATACTTTTAGTTGTTTTCAGAACCTGAATAAGATATTAGTTCAAATTAAAATAAAACAAAAGGTTGGAGAATGGCATACGATCCTTGAAAGAAGACTGATTTTCAGAATCTTGATTCTGGTATAGGAAAATTAAATCAAAAACGGAGTAGTTTGTATGTTCTTTAAACGTAGGGACAAAAGTTCTCTTTTTTCCATTGGGAATAGGAAATGGAAAATCCATATAAAGAGGGAAACAAAGCGAGAAAATGATTTATAGCTAGCTAGCATCCTGTCTTTAGGCTGTTTTTGAATTGCTATTTTTGAGTTACGGGAGTTAGTCTATTGCAAATCATATAGCAACTATTCTTTCCCAAAAAAAAAGAAAGAAAGAAAGAAAGAAGAGTATATATCTACTGTGGATGTAAGGTTCTTACAGAAATTTTCTTTATTGTCCAGAGGCATGAATTGCTTCTGTATATAAGTTCCCATTATCAACACCAAAATGTCATAATGTTAGTAGCTTCAATTTTTCCCCTTAGACTGACGATACATACTGAGCAAATCTTACATTTAAATGTCAATTAAAATCTAAACCAATTATATCTGTAAAGGCACAATTATAATTTAGCTAGCAAACTATGGATGAATATTGTTAACTTCTTATGGTATTATTTAAAAAGTATGCCTTCTATATTCTATGATATTTTAAGTTATTTTTTTCTGGTAAGAAACTTCCTTTCTATTTTTTTGAGTATATTCCAAATTTCAATTTGTCTTTACATATTTTAGGGTTTTAATGTCTTAGGTATATTACATTCATTGATAATTATTTATCGATATATTCGTCTAGTGTTATTTGAACTAATTAAACTCTTTTCGTAAAATTTAAGAAAAAATTCTAGTTATATATAATACATATGTTATTGAACTTTTATGATATTTTCTTTTTTATATTTTATAAATTAGTATTTCCATTTCCCTACCTTTTGTATAAATTTATAGTCTAAGTTTTTATTATATAGTTATTTGGATTAGAGAAAATCAAAAGAATGATTTAACATGATTGAATGTTATAGTACCTTTCGCATTATAATCCTAATCAGCCATGTTATTTGTAAAACTCTTAAACAATTGAAATTGTTCAGAAAGGATCTAGAAGGTAAAAGAAATGTTAGAAAAATGTTATTGATGTTTCTGAAAGAGTTAAAGAAAAAGTTTAACCTTTAGAGGAGCTTATACTTCTGTTACAAATCACATCGATAGAGTTAATAAGTCCTTTTTGAGATTAGGAGCAAAGGATGGTCATAAAAGTAAGAAGTTACAATAAAGGAGGTATTTAGGGTTAATTCTAAGTTTAACTACATTAGAACAATCAAGCAGGACATTGGGCCGTGCATCAAGGCAGCCTTGCCTCCAATTTTTCCGCAATTACTGTCCCTCATTTTCCCTTAACTGCTCAACCCGATGGCTTACCCCTAGAGTTGGACGAAGGACTAATAATGGGTGACTCCAAAAGGAAAAGATTGGGTCAGGATCACCTCCAAGGAGATACCCCGGATCTTGCTACTTCCACTAGCATGTCCGTTGATCCACAGATTGCGATATCGGCCACCACTAGTTTCCAGGGCTACCGAAAGCCATGAGTTGCCTCTCCTGGAACTACCGTGGGCTGGGTAACCAACGAGCATTATAGTGTCTCAAATTTTTTGTATCAGAAAAAATGCCTATTTTTATTTTTCTTATTGAAACTCTGTGTTCATCCAATAAAATTGATGACTTAAAGCTTTTGTTGGGTTATGATGGTTGCATTGTTGTTGATTGTGCAAGACATAGTGGGGGTTTAGCTCTCATTTGGAAATCTGTTGCTTCGGTTAGACAATTAAATGTTTGTTTAAGTTGCATTGACGTTGAAGTTGTGGTTGACCAGGTTGGTGAATGGAGACTAATGGGCGTATATGGGCATCCTTATCGTAATCATCATTCCGACACGTGGAATTTGCTTCAGAAGCTCATGAATTGTAGTGACAAGCCATGGGTATGTATAGGCGACTATAATGACATTCTCCATCACCATGAGAAGAAAGGAGGTCGCCAGCAACCATAAAATTTAATTGATGGCTTTTGCTAGTCCATCTTAGATGCTGGTCTTAGTGACTTTCCTATGGGAGATACCCTTTCACGTGGGAGCATGGAAGGGACTCGGGTGCTCTCATTGAGGAAAAGCTTAACCGTGTCCTTGTTTCAAGCGCATGGCATACTCTATTCCCCATGGCTCGTGCCTATGCTTTAGACACCTCCTCTTCTAACCACCTACCTCTCTTCTTGGAGCTCAGAATTTTTATGACTCGCCATAATGCTCGGCGTTTTAAATTTGAGAATTCTTGGTTCCGCAACTCTGAATGTCGGCAACTAGTTCAGGCAGTTTGGGACACACATCCTGGCTTGGAATTACTAGCACGGCTAAATACATGTAGTATTGCACTTGATCTCCGGGTATAAATTCGCATAATGCGAATAAGAACTTGTTGGCTGATTATCGGAGCACTATGACTGCATTGCGGGGCTCCTAGGATCCGACTGATATGAGGCAATTTGCAACTGTTCAAAGAACATTTCATGCTTTGCTTCATGATCAAGAAATTCGTTGGAAACAACGCTCTAAGATGTTTTGGTTGAAAGAAGGGGACAAGAATACATGTTTTTTCCACACTATAGCCACTAACCGGTTTAAGAAGAATCAGTTTTCTAGATTGAAAGATGTGGCTAGCACTTAGATGGAGAATCGATCGGATTTGGCGATTTTAATCACAGATTATTTCTCAGCCCTTTTCACTACTAATTCGGGGGAGGTTGGTTCAATACTTGAACATGCTCCTGTGTGTGTTTCTCCGGCGATGAATGTTGATCTTATGGCTCCTTATACTACGAATGAGATTAAATTGGCCGCATTTAGTATGAAACCTGATAAAGCCCCTGGTATTGATGGCTTTAACACTGCGTTTTACCAACATCATTGGGATATTATTAGACCCTCAATCTGCAATGTCTGTATACAGTATCTGGCCCAGGGATCCTTTCCTTTTGCATTGAATTACACTCTCCTAGTGCTTATTCCGAAAAAGATCATGCCAGAAGTTATGGGTGATATAAGGCCTATAGCATTATGTAATGTTGTTTACAAGATCATGAGCAAAGCCATCGCTAATCGATTGCGTAGAATTCTATCGACATTTATTTCTCCTTCTCAATGTGCCTTTGTCCCTAATTGCAGCATCCAGGACAATAGTATCATTGCCATTGAACTTATGCATTTTTTCCTGCATACGATGCATGGGAGGGATGGTTATGTAGCACTGAAAATGGACATGTTCAAGGCTTATGATCGGCTTGAGTGGAGTTACATCACGACAGTGCTTGATAAAATGGGGTTCAGTTCACAATGGATTTGTTTTATTCTGCATTGTATTTCGACAGTGCAGTATTGGGTTCTACACCAAGGCCATCATCTCGGTCCAATTACTCCATCCAGAGGCATACGACAGGCCGACCCTCTCTCTCCCTATTTATTCATTTTATGTACGGAGGGTTTATCCCGGCTAATTCAATCTCATGTGCATGCAGGGACTTGGCACGATTGCTCTATATCCTGTGGGCCTCCTTCTATTGACCATCTCTTTTTTTGTAGATGATAGTCTGCTTGTTTTTTAAGGCGACTAGGGGGAAGTCTACTATGGTTTAAGAAGTGATAGCACTCTATGCTCAAGCATCAGGTCAACATATCAATTTAGGGAAATCTTCCCTATGTCTCTCTAACAATGTTCCCCATCCGATTCAACATCAAATTTGCAGTGCTCTTGGGATAGAAGAGAAAGGCAACTTCGGTATCTACTTGGGCCTACACACTCGGGTTGGATTAAACAAGAGTGCAGTTTTTAACTTCATTAAAGATCGGGATTGGAGGAAGTTAACCACATGGAAGCAAAACTGCTTGTCTAGGACGGGAAAAGAAATCATGCTCAAGACTCTCTTACTTACATTACCAAATTATGTTATGCACCTTTTCTTGCTTCCCAAGACTCTGTTCCTGGAGCTTCAATGTATGATGTGTCGCTTTTGGTGAGGTACTGGCACACAACCTACGCGAGGTATTAACTGGATGAGTTAGGAACGAATGTGTAAACCGAAATTTTTCGGTGGACTTGGCTTTAAACAATTACATGCCTTTAATCTCTCTATGGTAAGGAAACAAGCATGGAGAATTTTTAAGGACCCCACTTCGGTTGTTGCGAGGGTCTTGAAAGCAAAATACTTTCCATCTACTAATTTCCTTGCCTCGACTCTAGGTCACAACCCGAGTTTCATATGGCGAAGCTTTTGGGAGAGTAAGGACATAATTGAGGAGGGCGGCTGTTTACGAGTTGGTTCTAGCTCATCAACATCTATCTGGGAGGATTCTTGGCTGCCATCTACGGCTTCTATGAAAATTACAACAGCCTGACCTGCCGCTACCGATTTACTTTTAGTATCGGACCTTGTAGCCAACCACCGATGGAAGTCTGATGTTATTTTCCAGACGTTTGAGCCTCCGGAAGCTACTGCCATCTTTTCAATCCCTCTAAGCCGAACTGGTGGAGAGGATGATTGGTTTTGGAGATTTGATAACAGAGGTTTGTTTACAGTCTAAAGTGCTTACCGTCAATTACTTTTTATCCAACAACACCCGCAACTCCAAGTCTAGGTACGTATGTGGAGGAAGGTTTGGTCATTGCATGTCCCACCTAAATGCCTTAATTTCATTTGGGGGGCTTTGAATGTTACCATTCCTTGTGTGACCTTGCTCAAACGTCGTAATCTCCAAGTTGATGGCCTCTGCCCCTTTTGCCACTCTTGTGAGGAAGATGAACTTCATGTGCTGGTGTACTGTGCATTCGCAAGGGCTTGTTGGCTATCATCTACAATTGGGTTTCGCTTCAGCCAATGTGTGAGGTTTCGTGACTAGTTTGAGAGCATGCTGGATGTGGTCCATGGATCTGACTTGCAGATTATGGTGGTGACCTTATGGGCAATATGGGAAGCCCGAAATGCGTTGTTTTGGAAATATAAATGAATGACCCACTGCAGGTAGTGAGATGTGCCCTTAACTTCCTCATTAGTTGGCTACAAGCTAATGAGTCCCCCTCTGCTTCTGCTGGTTCTTTGACCCCACAAAAATGGTCGAAACCAACTCATGATCTTCTAAAATTGAATGTGGATGGAGCGCTTTTTGATGGTCTTTTTGATGGCTTGAGTTATGGCAATTCGAGAAGCCTTGAGTTAGATCAAGGATGTCGAGTTGTTGTCTGCTGTTCTGGAGTCAGATGCCCAATCTTGTGTTCGGGCAATTCTTGAACCCAGCTATATGGATGATTCTGCTTTCGGATTACTAGTTTCAGACTGTAAATTCCTTCTCACTAAGTTAAGAGATGTACGATTAGTCTTTGTTAGATGGTCTGTGAATGGAATAGCTCATAGGCTTGTTAGAGTTGTTACCATCTCGACGGAAAAGGTGGTTTGGTCCCAACAACTGCCTATATGTATTTCTGACTCTATTCAGCTTGAAAGCCAATAACATTTCTTACCATTTGTCGTCAAAAAAAAAGAAGTTAAGGGCAGGCTGAAGTTGAGAAGAAGATAAAACAAAAAATAGTAAATGAACATACTACAACAAAAAAAGGGTTTTAGCGACAAAAACATTCATAGCTAGAAATAGTATTTAGTGACGATAACAAAATGCAGCTGAGATCGTCGTAAAAGTCTGATAACAAAAGACTATAAACGACGTTATTACACAATTGTCGCAAAAAAATTTTGGGTACGAGCGTGATCCGTAGCCAAAATGTAAAGCAATTGTCACAAGTTATTTTTATTTTCACTTCCATTTCATGGCTAAATGTTTTTAACGACGAATATGCATTAGACAGTGAAAATTATTGGCAATGAGATGGAATTAGTAGGGAAAATGTTATAGCTACATTTATTAGTGACGTGTTTTATAACGTTGCTAAATAGTGTTAGTGACGTTATATAAAACACGGATAAATCCTTTTAGCGACGTTTTACAAAATATGGATAAATCCTTTTAGTGACGTTTTATTAAACATGGCTAAATCTTTTTAGCGACGTTTTGCCAAGTGGCCTTAGATTTAGGGGGTCCCACTTTAGCGGAACATGAGGGAAAGATAATTTATACTGATATTGACAAGATCATTTTATTGAGAAATGGGGATACTATAAGCATTCCATTAGTTATGTATCAACCTTCAACAAAAATACTTGTATGCATAAAAAACCCTAGGTTCAGCAAATAGAATTATATAATAAATGTATCATGTCAATTTTTATGTATATAACAATATTATAGAACATATATATATTTATTATAAATATAATATTATAAATGGATTATGATTATTATTGTAATAAATTGATTATGATTATTATAAATATATATAAATTTAAATATACACAAATTTAAATATATATAAATTATATAAATAATACATATAAAATGTATTATTTTATATGTACATATAAATAATTATATGTATTATTTATATAAATAATACATCTAATTATAGGAAAATATAATTAGAAATTAGAAGTATTTTATATTAACAAACGAATATCATTAAATGTTAATTACAAAGTTACCAATCAAACTTATGTACAAACTAAGAATCATTTTTATCATCAGTACAACTTAGATAATTTGGGCCAAGTATATGTTGTCACCTTTTGAAGTTTGGCCAACTTTCGTTCAGTACGTTTTAACTTTTGTTTATTATGTTCCAACTTTTCTTCATTACACTATAATTTGGCCCTAAGTGATTGGTTCTCCACTTTAAGATTGAAAACATATGCTGGTCATGATGAGGATGAAGCAGCTGGCTTCAGGACAAACCCAAGACCTTTGATGTAGCCGGATCTTGTACCAAGCATGTTGTTGCAAATGTCATCTACATTTGGCTCATTTCCGTTAGACAATGATCTTTGCAACAAATCTTACATCTTATTCTATTTTTAAAAAAACAAAATCAATATTTAATTCAAATATAATTACTGAGTACTATAAATAAACTTAAAATTTTAAAAATTGTACATAAATAAATAAACTTAAAAATTAAAAAATTACATAATTACATAATTATTCTGCACTTCTTCAGACATCGATCTTTCACCTTCCTTGTAGTGTGTCAGTTTGTAGAGTGTGATCCTATCATACTCTTGTCCATGTAGTTACTTCTCAATCTGTTTTATGAAAAATAGATAATTAAAAACACAATAAATAATATTGTATTTACTGTTATTATTATAACTTCTAAACAAAGAACTTATAAATTTATTCCATACATCAACAAACGATTTGGAGCTAGTGTATGACAGCAAGCCAATTGGATTCTCATCATGTTGAAGGATGCAATAAAAACAAACTCAAAGAAGGATAATATTTTTGAACTCACGGTTATTCAAATCAGAACATTATTTTGAATCTTTCATGATTTTTTAACAATCTCTTCTCTTTTAATCAGTATAATCCTCACAAAATAAAATATGAAACAGAACACTAAAAACCTATCAGACATTTCATCGAATAGTTTATAGACAGCCAAAATTGAACCCAAATAATTAATAAAAATTTTGTCTTCTCCCATTGTTCACCAACATTACACATTCAATAAACCACTCAACCATTAATAGTCGAAAAACACGCAAACAACTTAACAACAATTTATAAAACAACCATCAACATAGCAGGGCACAACAACTTTGAATCAAGAAAAAATAACCCAGAACAAAGGAGTTGAACCACTTACCTCGACTACAATTATAGGGAGACGATGGAGCATAAAACCAAGAGAACAAGACGAACGAACGAGGAGAAAAAAAAAGGGAGAAAACTTGCGCGGGAGAGAGGAGAGTCGAAAGATGCTTGGGAGGGGGTGGGAGGGGTCAGCTTGCATTTGATTATCATCACCCATTCGATGAATGCGATGTCGTTTCACTTAAGTTGTTTACAACGTGTACCATTTTGCGATGATATCGAAATTCGTTGCCAAATATTCAACATTGGCAACTACTATTTTAAAGCATAGCCAATGCTACACTTTTTTTTATACATTTTTATTTTTTACTAAATTTTTTCAGAATATCAAAAAGTAAAATTACTATACAAATTATATATAATAAATACAGTTTTGTAAGACCACATAAAATTATAAAAATATTTGGTGAAAACAAGTACAAATTATTTATAAAAGTATGCATATAAAATCCATCAAAGATTAATCCAATATGTTAAACCCGAGCCAAGTAAAAATAAGACAAACAATGTCTTATAAAAGATCCATACTAGAAAAAAGATAAATTATTAAACAATTATTTTTCGAATAGGATGGTAGAGTGATCCACTGTTATACATGAAGCCACATCTATAGAAAATAAAGAATAAAAAGAGTTAGACTCGTTATTTCTTTTTTAATTGAAATTTTTTTTTTATTTATTTGTATATTAAAACAAGGTAAAGGAAATTAGATTACTTGAGTCAATTTGCTCAAGTTCTTCAAGTCTCTCTTCCACGTAAAAAGGAGCATGTGATTTTCTCAACCAATCTTGTCCACAACAAAAGCCTCCACCATCTTTGGAGTAAGAGACCTACGAAATGAATCAAGCACTCGACCTCCTGTACTAAAAGTCGACTCAGATGCAACAGTAGATACAGGCATAGCTAAAACATCTCGAGCCATTGAAGCAAGCACTGGATACTTAGCAGAATTTAGTTTCCACCAACTCAAGACATTGAAAGTCTTGTCTTTGGGTTCACAATCTTTAGCTAAATATTTATCTAGCTCACTTTTGGTTTCCCCACTTGTTTGACTAGCCTCCTAATCATCAAAAATATTATACAAAAATGCTGCAACATCCTTGATGTTATCAACTTTCAAATCACTTGAAGCTTGAGATTGGACACTTGATTGTGCAACAGGAAAAGATATGGAGGATCGGTAGAAATCAAGCATCAAATCTAAAGTGATTTTTACTTTCTCACACAACTGCTCAAATTTGACATCATCATATACTTTACTAATCACAAAGTTCACATACTTTAATTTGCAGCGTGGATCGAGAACATTAGCAATAAACAACATGCAGTTGATATTGACATCTCCACAATACTTGTCATGCTTCTTCTTCATCCTCATAGCCATGTTTCTTGCACTAAAATCACCAAGTCCACATCTCTTTGAAATAACCACCCCAATGCCAAAAATTTCTTTCATGTACTCATTAGCAGTTACATAATGAGAGCCAGACAATTTTAAAGTAGCATCATAAAAGATAGAAAGAAAAGGCAGCAAGTTACGTGCATACTCCCAATCACTTTCACTAGGAACACCTTTATTATTTTTATTCTCACCTCTGCTATTCTTCTTTTCAGAATGGTCTTCACCATACTTAGAATCTTGACTCTCCAATAATTCAGATGCTTTTTGAAATTTCAAAGCTGACTCTAACATTAAGTAAGTAGAATTCCATCTTGTTTTAACATCTAGACAAACAATACTCTTGTTGTCTATTTTCTCCTTTTCTATACAAGACTTGAATTTTGCCATTCTAGCAGGAGAAGACTAAACATATTTCACTGCATTGCAAATCCTAATGATTGAATCACCCAATTCTGACAAGCCCTCTTTCACAATTAAACCTAAGATATGTGCTGTTGGATCGCGTATCGCCCGAATATTCAAAATATACTGCGGAAAAGACCATACAACATAGTGAAGTATAATTGAAAACACCAAGGATGTATGAAAATACCTTATTGTCGTGAATAGGTTGCTTCTTTTTCGGATTCTAAGACACTGCAAAACGCGAATGCCCTCTACCGGTATCCACACGAGTATGCACGATCCGGGTTGCGGCTGTAGTGTGCTAGCACGTCCTGAAACTCTTTCCAAACGCCGCACGATTTTCCTCTCGGATGGTGGCTAGGGTTTCGTGACA
>JAOSBL010000008.1:29382915-29400769 GCA_027568915.1 Erythroxylum roraimae
CGCCCTTATCGTAGGTTATGTACTGGAATGACCTCCGGGTGTTCCGGTGTGTATCCTGCGGTAAGGGGGTGCTACATGCAGTCTTTGAGTTCGAGCTTTTCACAGTTCGTCATAAACTTGAACATGAATAAGAAGGACATGACATTGCCTGAACTATTGAGCATGCTTAAGACTGCAGAAGGGTGCCTTAAGAAGGAACCCAGTTTTGTACTTGTTGTCAGTTCATCTAAAGGTAAGAAAAGGGGCTTTAAGAAGAATAATAACAAGAAACAGAAGGCTTCTACTAATGTAGTAAAATCCAAATGAGGTGTCCAGAAGAAGAATAATGACAACGGCACATGTTTTCATTGCAGAGTCAACGAACATTGGAAGAGAAACTGCCCATCTTATCTTGCTAGCCTAAAAGACAAAAAGCTTAAGGAAGCTATTTCTTCAAGTATGTTCTTGATTGAGATTAGTCTTTCTACTTCTGTTCCACATTCTTAGATATTAGATACTGGTTGTGCTCCTCACATATGTAATAATATGCATATCATAACAAGGAGTAGATCATTGAAGAAAGGCGAAGTGGACCTGTGAGTTGGCAATGAAGCAAGAGTTGCTACATTAGCTATAGTAACTTGTATTTTAACTTTGTCTTCTAGCCTTATATTAGAACTTGATAATTATTATTATGTTCTTGTTATTACAAGAAACATCAATTCTATTTCTTATTTGGATTTGAATGGATTTGTCTTTATAATTAAGGATAACAGTTATTCTTTTTATAAAGATGATGTTTATTATTGATCTTGATTACTTACAAATGGTTTATATGAGTTAGATCTTGAAAGGACAATTCTTAACATAAATAGTAAGAAAAGAAGTAACCAAACTCCATCTTATTTATGGCATTATAGGTTAGGTCATATCAATGAAACTATAATCACAAAATTACATAAAGAAGGATATTTGGATCCTTTTGGTTATGAATCGTATGAAATTTGTGAATCTTATTTATTGGGAAAGATAACCAAACTAATGGTCGAAACAATTTGCAAATGCACAGAGTCATTCCTAGTACCTATAAATCAAGTATTCCAAGGTCGTCTCCCACAAGGACTAAGATACTCACTACTAAATTAATCCTAATTACTTGATCAAAAGTGACAAGAAACTTAAAAGATGATTGGAATTAGGTAGACAATAAACTGTAAATACTAGAAATAACAAACAAGGGTAATTTGATGATTTAGACTTAGGGCTTTGGGGTTCACCAATTCAAGAGATTGATCAATAAATTATAAAATTGATTGAATGGCAGGTTATAATAACAATTGCACAACTTTACTCATATTCTTTCTCAATACATATAAGAATACCTAACTAGTTGATTACCATCTCTCAATGTGAAACCTAACTAGTCAAATTCATTAAGAACAAGCAACCACAAGTTTTCACACTCGTTTAGGACATTTCTATCTCTATATCTAATGTGTTTATCTTCCTAGTGCATAAATTATACTTCAGCTCTCAGTTCATCATATGATTCCTAAGACTGCATCTATGGTGATCAAGCATAGAGACAACAATGAAATGCAAGAAAGATAAACATAACCCAAGAACTATCATTCAATACCAATCAATCCATAAAATACAAATCCATCCCCCAAATAGGCTACATCCCGCACCCTAAATGGGGTTTAGTTCTAAAAAATGATAACAGAATCCATACAGATAAAGACAATCAACATCCAAAAAAGAGTAGAGAGAGAAGGTAGACAGAACACAAAACAAGATTCCTTTCAATGCTTGATTCCTTCCTCTTTTCTCCTTTTTTTTGGCCTCTTTTGGGTGCCTCTTTATGTTGCAGCCTTGTTTTTAGTGATCAACCCCCTCTTTAGGTCTTAAAAATGAGTATTTATAGTGTCTTGGGCTTAAAGAAACCTAGTTTTTGCTAAACACGGGAAGGCAGATTGTCCTTGGGCCGACAAAGTCTGTTAAGCGACCAGTATGTCCTTTTAGCAAACCTTCTTAGGTCTCTGGAGTGGAATTAGCCAGTCAATGTCTGTTAAGCTGACCTTCTGGGGTCTCTAGAGTGGAATTGGCCAGTCAATGTCCGTTAAGCGGACATTATGTCCGTTTAACGGACTTACCTTGGGCCTCTACAAAAACATGCAATGTTGACCCTTTAGACGACAAAATCTCTCCTCGGAGTCTTCATAGAAGTTGTAGAACTCGAAGTGCTCTTCAAAATCATACTTGAATGACCTTAATTTGACATCCACAGTAAAATTCCCCTTGCCCAAAATCTATCCATTTATCCCTGTTAAGCAATAAAGTTGAAATGTATGAGAAATAACCAAAGAAAGCTCTAAATTCACATAGAGATAAGTCAAATGAGTTCCAATTCATCCCAAAATCATATACGAATAATTTGACTTATCAACTATCCTTTAAGGGAAAGGGACAACGTGCTAGTGAGTTACCAGAATTAATACATTCATATGTATGTGGGCCTATATCTAGAAATGCTAGAGGTGGATGCACATATTTCATTACATTCACAGATGACTATTCTAGTTATGGTTATGTGTATTTGATGAAACAAAAGTCTGAATCATTTGAAAAGTTCAAATAATTTAAGCTAGAGGTAGTGAAACAAATTGGCAAAAGTATTAAGATACTTAGATTAGATCTCAGATCGTAGTGGCAAATTCTTAGACCACAAGTTTCGTGGTTACATAAAAGAGAATGGGATTCTCTCACAATGGTCTCCTACTGCAACTCCACAACATAATGGAGTTTCTGAGAGGAGAAAGCGTACACTATTAGATATGGTACGTTCCATGATGAGTCATGCAGTCCTTCCTATATCCTTTTGGGGATAAGCAATTGAAACTGCAATATATCTTCTAAATGGAGTTCCATCTAAATCAGTTGATAAGACACCATATGAGATATGGACTGGTAGAAGGCCTAGATTATCACACTTAAAGATTTGGGGATGTGAAGCTTATGTGAAGCGTGCGATATTTGATAAGCTTCAAGCTAAATCAGATAAATGCAAATTTATGGGGTGTCCGAAAGAGAGTTTCGGTTATCAATTCTATCATCCTATTGAGAAAAAGGTGTTTATCTTAAGACATGCTACATTATTAGAAAAAGAATTTATTCTCAAAGAAAGTAATGGGAGTGAGATTAAACTTAGAGAAGTTCAAGAGCCACAAATTCACATTGAAATGGAACAAGAACCTCTAGTTGATATATATGATGAACAACCGAGAGTTCAAGAGACACATAGTCCGCGACGAACTAATAAGATACGTCGTCCTCCCACTAGATTATATCTACATATTGAGCATGTAGGGATAATGTATCACTCATACATGATGAGCCTACTACTTTTCAATAAGCAATGTGAGACAACGATTATTTAAAAAGGAAAGAAGCCATAAAATCTAAAATGGAATCCATGTACACTAACTAAGTATGAACTTTGGTGGATACACCTGAAGGTATAGTACCTATAGGTTGCAAATGGATTTTTAAGAGAAAAACTGACATGGATGGAAATGTACATACATACAATGTAAGATTGATGGCGAAAGGTTACAGACAAAAACAGGGAGTTGATTTTGATGAAAAAATTTTCGCCAATAGCAATGCTTAAATCCATAAGGATTTTATTGGCTATAGCTGCATACCATGATTATGAAATTTGGCAAATGGATGTCAAAACAACATTTCTCAATGAGAATTTGCAAGAGGATGTGTATATGACACAACTTGAGAGTTTTGAATCCAAAGAATTTCCTAATCAAGTATGTAAGTTGCAAAGGTCCATTTATGGACTTAAGCAAGCGTTGCGGAGTTAGAACATCCATTTTGATGAAACAATCAAAGAGTTTGATTTTATAAAAAAATGTGGATGAACCTTGTGTTTACAAGAAGGTAAGTAGGAGTGCACTAGTTTTCTTAGTACTTTATGTGGATGACATATTGCTTATTGGAAATGACATTTCAGTGCTCCAGTCTGTTAAAATATGGCTATCTAAGAACTTTTCCATGAAGGGTATAGGAGAAGCAGCTTATATACTAGGTATAAAGATCAATCGAGATAGATCAAAAAGGTTGCTTGGATTATCTCAATCCACGTACATAGATAAAGTGCTAAAGAGGTTTAGCATAGAGAATTTCAAGAGGAGATTCTTACATATATCGCATGGGATTTCTCTCTCACAGAGTATGTGTCTAAAGACATAAAAGGATAGATATAAAATGGATTGTATTCCATATGCTTCGACAATTTAATCAATCATGTATGCGATGCTATGTACTAGACCAGATATTGCTTATGCTTTAAGCATAACAAGCATATATCAAGTTAATCATGATGAGGGTCACTGGACAGCTGCGAAGAACATCTTGAAGTACCTGAGAAGGACTAAAGATATTTTTTCTTGTCTATGGAGGAACTAAGTTGAGAGTTTAGGGTCATTCAGATGCTAGTTTCTAGTCTAATCAAGACGATAGTAGATCAATGTTAGGGTATATTTTTACTCTTTATGGTGGTGTTGTTAGTTGGAAGAGCTCCAAACAACTAACCATCGCAGATTCAACTACTGAAGCAGAGTACATTTCAACGTTAGAGGCGGTAAAGGAAGCAGTTTGGATCATAAAGTTCATCACTGAACTTGGAGTGGTTCCTAGCATTATAGAGCCTATAGTATTGAAATATGACAAGAACGGTGCTATTGCACAAGCAAAAGAACCCAGGTCTCATCAACGATCCAAACATATACCCAGGAAGTTTCACTTGATCAGGGAGATAGTGTAGCGAAAAGACACAACATTGGAGCAAGTTCCCACTGAAGAGATTGTTGAAACAGTAAAACTAGCACACATTATGTTTCTTTCTTATGAAGAAAGTAATTAATCTCATAAATTAAAGTATAGAGATACTTAAACTAATGTATGGGTGATTATTAGAGAATAAGTCACTAAACTGACCCGATTATGAGAATTTTGGATAGAATATTACTTATATGTCTATGGATAATCTCAGACTTGAGATTACCAAGGTATCTAGTGTGAGAATTACTATATTTTGATGCTACTTATGAACCTTCCTAGGATAATTCAGTCGGTAGTAATTAGATATAGTATAAACCATATGTAGATAGTTTAGTAAGTCAATATAGGATTCGTCACTTTAAAGTAATTAGAGAGAATATTCTATTATTCTTGATTAGTAATGATTTATAGAATTCTCTGGCCAGAGTATATTGATATTTGAAGAGGAGTTTTCAAATTTCAATTATAAATCAATTACTAATTAACAAGAAGGAACATTATTTGATGATAAGAGTAGACACTGTATTTATACTCTGTCCAATTAGAATATTGAATGACGAAAGGATTAAATTATACATTATAGTCATGCATGGACAGGTTAACTTAATCACTTTGACATTCATGATATTTGGGTAATCATGACATGTTGCTAGCGTCAATCATGATTTATGATTATGAATTATTTAATTGGAGAACAAAAGATAAATTAAAAGAAGTTTTAATTTATCTAATTCTAATTGTAAATTAGAAATATAATTTATAATCATTGTCAATTTATTAGGAACCTAATGGGTCACACATCAAAGAGCAATTTGTGAAAGAAAAATTAATTTAATTAAGTTGGACTTAATTATAAGGTTTGAGAAACATTGGAGATCAAATATGAGATATTTGATTTTATTAAAATTAAATTAATTATAATTTGATTTTGATTTTAATTATAATTAAAGAGGTTTAATTTTAATAAAAAAACTCATGGTTTCTCTATTTAAAGGGAAGAGTTTTTTGTAAGCTAGCACTTTTTGTCTTCTTTCTCTCAAAACAGTTTCAAATTTGCTCTGTGGATACCATCAAAGGCTGGATACTTGAATAGCTCGTGATTGATCATTCGGAAAAAGTTTAAAAGATTTTTCAACAGAAAAGCGAACAAGGTACAATTTCTAAATCGTTTTATTTTTTATTCAAGTTTATTCAATTATTGGGATCCACTTGAAATCTGTAAAAATATTTATTTTCTACTACACTCGTGATTCGATCACGGGTGAATTCCAATAGCTTCCACTAGATTTGTATGCAGACTCTTTAGCTATCTTTGAGTAGATTGGAAAGCGTTGAAACTCAGATGGGTTGAGTTGGGGAGTTGTCAATAAAGCTATCACCAATAGGATCAGAAGAGCTTCCATCTAGAGGTTCTATCTCTGTGATAGTAAAAGAGCTGGAGTTATATATCTACTGCATATGGGATTTGTCCTTGCAGCTGGAATGTCGGTTTTGTTTGGAGAATGTTGTTTTTTTTGAGAAATTTGGAGAATGTTGTTGGTTAATGGTAGTTATTCCTAATATATATATATATGTGTGCTTTACGCTCCATTCCGCAAATATAAATACTGGATTGAAGCCCTGTTTTAGTTCAGTCCAATTCTGATTCTCTCTTCCTTTTTATATGTTTTAGACATCACTCTACAAGTTCTACAGTTAATAATCTCACAACCTGTACATCCTTTTTTTCAGTATTAGAAACCAAACCAAAATCCTTCAGTTATTGTTTCTCCTTTTGCATAAATCAGAATTTATCTGTTATGTTTGAATTTGAAGTGGATAAGACTTTCTCTAAATCTATGTCTCCGCAAGTTTAGGAATCCACATAGAAGTCCTCGATTGCACATCTCTTTCTGGATAAGATGATCATACATGGTCATTCTCTCATCAATCTCGAACTTCAGAAGATATATAGAGAGTTCATAAAATTGGGAAGTTCTCTATCGTCTTCTTCTGAATGAGTTCGCTAAGTTTTGAACAGTAACCATATTTGTCACCGTTTACTTTTATCCTTTTTTCTTTCATTAGTTTTAGCTAATTTACAGTTCATGGACTCCCGGAAAGAAGTTGAATGGAAAGGAGTCCAAGATCATTTAAACAAGAATATGAGTGTAAGGTGCACAAGGGTGCCTGGTGCTCTCATAGTTGGGGCAGGACCATCAGGTCTAGCCACGGCTGCTTGCCTTAAAGAAAGAGGAGTTCCTAGCTTGCTTCTTGAAAGGGCTCATTGTGTGGCTTCGTTGTGGCAGCTCAAAACATACGATCGTCTTCGTCTTCATCTCCCGAGACAATTCTGTGAACTTCCTTGCATGCCATTCCCAGCAAATTTCCCGGTTTACCCAACAAAACAACAGTTCATAACCTATTTGGAGGATTATAAGAACCGTTTCAGTATCGAAACAGTTTTTAATTGCACAGTCGTCAGTGCAGAATTTGATAACCTTTGTCAGCTTTGGAGGGTTAAGACCAAAGGGCCGAAACAGGAGGAGGCTGAGTACGTAAGTCGATTTCTGATTGTGGCCACTGGAGAAAATGCTGAGGAGATTGTGCCACAAATCGAGGGGATGGACCAATTTCAAGGGCCTATCGTCCATACGAGCTCGTACAAGACCGGTGATTTGTTTCAAGAGAAGAGAGTTTTGGTCGTTGGTTGTGGGAATTCAGGCATGGAAGTTTGTCTAGATCTATGCAATCATTACGCTTGCCCTTCGCTCGTGGTTAGAGACTCGGTGAGCATGCCTAAACCTTCCCTCGGTGTGTGTACCAAACAAATCTTACCTAAAGTGGGATTTGGTTTGTTGGCTCCTACTCCGTTTTTGGAATCATTTTCTTTTAATTATCTTTCTCTATCTGAAAGAGTCGATTCCTCTTCAAACTTTTGAAGAACTAACGAACTTAGACATGTTATAGAAATAGAACTTCAAGAAAGCTTCCAACTTGTGCTATATTCTTTTGGCAGCTATATGTAGAAGGTTTAACCTTCCACAGTCAATATGTGCCTCACTTTTTGTGATTTTTAAAAAATGATACTTGCTTGGAATGTGGTCTGGTACTGAAGTTACCTTAGAACATACTTCATCTAGGTTCACCAGCGTCAAAATATATATATATATTAAACGAGGTTTTGCTTCAAAGATATGCATGTATTGGCTCTAACTTTGTTGGAAAATGTTTGCATGCGTAGCAGTTCTAAAGCTCACTAGCCATCTGAAGAATCCATATACCCCAGGCTTCTGTTTATAAATAAAAGTTTTCTGTATTTACTATCCTATGGACAAACGTAGAGATGCCAAAGTATGATGATAGCATTACAGTCACGTCCTGAAAGATGCAAAAATGCACAGGATGAGAGAGGCGTGAGGATTTTTTTAAACATCTCACCATCTTTACTGCCTTTTCTCCCTTTTAGCTTTTTAAGCAGGTCTCTTTTGCAGGTGCACGTCTTGCCTCAGAAGATGCTAGGTAGATCAACTTTTGGATTGTCCATGTGCCTCCTCAGATGGCTACCTGTGCGCATGGTTGATCAAATCTTACTGCTAGTTTCACGCTTCATGCTCGGCGACACTAGCCGCTTTGGCCTTCATCGTCCTAAGCTTGGCCCTATCGAACTCAAAAACGCCACTGGCAAAACACCTGTATTGGATGTCGGGACTCTCGCCAAGATCAAAAGGGGCGACATCAAGGTTTGGATTTTTAATCCCTTGTAGTTTGGAACTAGAACAAGAGTTTAATCAGTATCAATTAAAGCTGGCGTGTCCGTCACCACTTTACTGTTAAACCCAAAAAAACAAAAGAAGTTTCCTATAACTTAAGACGATTGCATAGATTTAGATGCAATGATCATAAATTATCATAATACTGAACAATAATTGGCCTTATATACATGCACGTGACAATCATATGAAACATAATTATCTCAGCTGCATTTATGTTTGTAGATAATATGATAGAATCTTGTTAATCAATCAAATCTGTATTCGATTGGACGTCTAATATATAAAGACTTAGAAAGATAAGTAAAATAAATAGAAGTGGTATTATATAGGTCTTAGCCTGAATATAATTGTCTGACTTGTAGATATGCCCGGGAATAAAGAGACTGACACAACGTGCAGTAGAATTTGTGGACGGGACAACCGAGAAATATGACGCTATCATTCTAGCCACGGGCTACAAAAGCAATGTACCGCTTTGGCTGAAGGTGACCTCTTTGATTTGAGTTTTGAGCTTAGCCCGATAAATTGGAACATTTGAATAAAATTGGCTAATCAGAAGACTATTATGTTTTTTCTTTTTGGAAATGCTCAGGAGACCAGCATGTTCTGCCAAAATAATGGACTGCCACGCCAGCCATTCCCAAATGGATGGAAAGGTGAAAATGGACTGTATGCAGTCGGCTTTAACAAGCGTGGTCTGCTTGGTGCGTCCATCGATGCCAGAAGGATTGCTGAAGACGTCGAGCTTCGCTGGAAAGCTGATACAGGCCCTAAGTTTCATGGCTTGTGCTCGCGCACCACCCCAACACTCATCAGTCCAAATCATTGCTTTTCCACCTCAAAATGTAGAGAGAACTTTCGATCAACTTCTTTTGGTTGCCTACTTGCCAGCCTTGAAGTTACTCCGTGTGGAAATTTAGTTATCCCTCGCCATAGCTATTAAAAAACAGTTAGGAAAATTAGTATCGTTTGGTTTGGAAGTTGCGCAGTATTGACTAGACTTTTAAGTGTGTATATGAAACTACTTTTATATCGTTCTAGGCCTTTAATCTTTCTCTAACTAATTAGTTCACTAGCTAACCTCTTAAGTGAAGGGATGGAGTTGGTAGGCCAGGTTTTGATTTCATTTACTTTGTATTTTAAGATGTTCAATTAGCTAGAATTGTTTGTATTCCGATCGGATTGGAGATCTGTGTATAACAAAATAGTGTCGTTTCATGTCAATATGAGCTTATTGTATTCTTATTGCTCAATTAGTACAGATAGAAGCTACATATGACAAGTTGTGCCACATTGCATAGTTAGTGCCATTGAATGCAGGAATAAAAGTTGCAGTCATCCATTCCTGAATATGCCACTGATCCTTGTCAAGGGACCATCTTTTATATCTACTTTTTCACAGAAGGAAAAAGTGATCAGAAAAAAAAAAAAGGAAAAGAGAAAAGGAAGATCTTTTGAATCGTATAAAGGTCTCGTAGTAAGAAGAAAAGGGCCCCCTGGTTCTTTGTCTTTTCAGCAAATCATATCTCCTTTAATTTACAAGCAGTACATATTTTGTAAACTATAGATTGATTGAATTCAAGGTAATGATTCTAACAAAATATTAACTTTTGTTTTTTTTTGGTAAAAAAATATTAACTTTTGTTAAGATCATTAATAAATGTACCTTGAAATTGTTCTCAAGTCATCAGGATTCGTATACTAGGATGAATAGTCTTAGTCTTAGTAGGATTGATATTGCATTTGTAGAGTGAGAAGCAATATCATTGTTAAATTGTTAAAGCTGTTTACAAAGTTAGCATATTTTCATTATTATTGTTATTATTGTATCTAAAAGGCAAAGCTTTAGAGTAACAGGTAAAAGTTGCTCATTTGTAACTATAAAATCACTGATTCGATCACAGAAATAACCTTCTTGTAAAAATTATAAAGGGGAGGTTGTGCACATTGATGACCATCCCCTGACCCTCACAAAGCGGGTAGCTTTGTGCGTGGGGTACGTTAATTTTTTTTAATTATTATTGTTTCTAAATTTAAGAAAAGTGTGTAAATTTTATAAGGTATTTGTAAATTTTGGATTAAAAGTAGTGTATGAGTTTACTCTTCACCTATTAGAAAAGAGTTCAAAAATAACTTCAAAATATTAGATTTCTTACATCATATTGTTGATCTATGATTGTTTCTTTTTTTTTGTTCCTTATTTTCTTATATTATATTGTTAATCTAATAATGATGTATCTCTTCTTTTATCTTATTAAATTATAATATCCATTATGAGTTTGTTAAGTTAATATTCTTATATTATATTCTTGATCTAATGATGATGCATCTCTTGCTTTATCTCTTTAAATTATATTGTTGATATGAGTTTGTTTGAATTAATTGATCAAATTTTAATACATTAATTATTTTGATATTTGTATTAAAATAATTAATATCTCTTTTAACGCTTGATATTTGTATTAAAAAAAGCTTTAAAGTTCTAAACCAATCTTTGATGTTCAACATATATATTTATTGAAAGGTAATAATGGGTCTAACTAAATTTTTGTATTCGATCAAATTCCAAGTCGGATCAAGACTCTTTTACCAACCCTACATTATTTATGCATCGATGATGTGGTACTTATCCTGTAATTGCCTAATGGCTTTGATTCTACATCTTTTAGCTTATTGGACCATCATTATGTTTCTTAACTCCGGACAATAGTAATCTTTTAATCATTTGATAATATTGTGAGATCATTGAAAGATGATTTAGGTATCGCTCATAATTATTAACAAAGTTAAGTTCAAGTTTCTAAACTACGAATTTTTCCAACGTGAACAATTAGTAGTGATTTAAGATTGTCGTCCTGAGTGCCCCAATGTTTAGTTCAAAGAATTGGGAGTGGGGGAAGCTTGCGACGGCTAGCTTTAATTTATCCTTACTTTTGAGTATTCTCGATCGCTAGTCTTTGTTAAGTCGATATATCTACAAACCGATGGAGAACATTAACAATTCTTAAACATATAGCCTTGATAGTGATATGACGGGGACAAGATCTCCACACACTCATGAAAGTGAACGGTATAAGTCAGGTTAATGCATTCTCAAATCTACTGTACTTGCCGGTAAAGGGAAAAAAACAAAAAAAAGTACTCCAAAAATGTATAGCACGTCTGACTTGGCCTAAAAAATATAAAATAAACTATTTTGTAAGTTTTCCATGGAGATATATGCCCCCGATTAAGAAATATAATTGTGTAATGACTAATTTTCAGCAGATGCCATTCAATTGAACTACCGAGTCTCTTGAGCTGCTCCATAGATATGACTAGCATGCCACGTTAATATAAATCTCGAACTTCAGGATGATAAAAGACTTATTTGAACTTGGAATGAACTGGTTTTATCCAGGAATAACTATAGACAATTTATGTAGTATCATGCAATTTGCTTAACAGTTGAGTGTCATCACTGCCGAGCCGAAGAGTCCTCACTGCACATAATGCGTGACTGCCCCCGAGCGCGTAATCTGTGGCTAACATTTCCTCTGCACGCTGTCTCTTCGGACTTTTTTACTCTCAACGCTCATGACTGGCTATACATGACTCTTCAACGGCACCGCCTAGTCTACGGACTCGATTGGTTTATAATCTTCGGCACCGCTTGTTGGCTCTTGTGGTCCTGGAGGAACAAGGTACTTTTTGATGCACAGGCATCCTGGCCGACTTCCACAGCTTTCAGTATTCTCACCTATGTCCATCAGATACAATCAGCTTCAGTCTGGCAAGGGCGAACACTTCCTGGCTATCGACCCCAGCTTGTGCAAGTTATTGGCTGGAGCAAACCGACCCCTAGATGGGTAAAGCTAAACACGGACGGGGCGTGTAAACGCTCACGCTACTCGGCCTCAGCGGGAGGTCCTATTTGTGACAGCGTTGGCACGTGGCTAGGCGGTTTAGTTCAGAATCTAGGATGGTGCTCCTCGCTAGCCGCTAAAATATGGGGCGTTTTCTCCGATCTTAATCTGGCCTAAGACCTGGGCTATCGTCGGGTGGAATTAGAACTGGACTCTCAAGTCGTGTCAAGTATTCTTTCTGATTCCGCTAAGCGCACTACATCCCTCAATCCTATCATCATTGGCATGAACGAGCTACTAAATTGCAACTGGTTTGTCCTATACCGCCATACCTACAGGGAAGGCAATCAAAGTGCCGATTGGGTTGCACATTTTGCTGTTAATTTTGACTTCGGGATTATCACTTTTGTAAACGCACCCTCAGGGTATCTCTTGATCCTCCTCGAGGATATGGCTGGACTCAGCCTCCCTAGACTAGTTTTGTAATTTTTTTTTGTACTTTTCCGATTAGGCAAAAAAAAAATTCTATGTGTTCAATCGAACAAAGACATACTAGAGAATAACTGTGCCCTTGATCCTGAGTGGAAAAAGGTTAATAACTAGACATAATTAACAGCAGTTATATTAACTTGAGCAACAGTACGAACTGCCTTGCTACCTGGAAAGTTGAAATTCAAGGATTCAACTAAATTATGAATTATTGATCCACTAATTTAAATTACTGAATTCTAGTAATATTCTTCTTTTGTAGGAACTCAAGTTTGACCTATTTTTTAACTTATCTTTCTTCTAACAATTTAATTTTATAAAATTTAGAAAATATTTTTCAAAATATTATTAGATCAGTTATAGTTAATGTTTTAAAAATTAGATCGAAAGTTAAGCTGGTAAGACAATAAATATAAAGTTGAAAAGATTAAACCGAAATTGCTCATTTCGATGTCTTAGAGAAATTATCAAAGATGGTCCTCTCAGATTTCATAAATTTTATATTTTCGTAAAAGAGGACCCTTATTGAAACCATTTATCTTTTTTCCACTATGCTTTAAACGTAATGATCTTTTGAACTTTTCAATAAAAAAACAAAAAATTGAAAGGTTGCGGTTAGTTACTATTTTAATGGCATGTCGTTGGTATGTTATATTCCAAACGAATTGGGTAGAAATCGCCATCACTACTAATGACAGAGAATTATGCAGAGTGAGAGGAAGAGAGAAAATCAACATCAATCAAAGCTTCTAAATCTGATTTAGGACCGCTAAAAGCGTGGCCTACTAATAATTTCTTGGTCCATCCCTCCATCCTTAATTCCATCCACCTGCTGCCGACTACTTCTACGCATCTTTTTCTTGGACACTACTAATTAACAAAATTTGGTATTTGATCATTTGGTAACTCTAGAAAAAGACTTAAACCTTCCCAGTCAGACGATGCAATCATTTGTCTTTATTTATTGTCTCAATCAACTTGTTTCTTCTCTCAAGGTCCAACTAGCATTGTCAGGTCAGCCTCTCTCACTATCTACTTCTCCTTTTCCTGTTTGCTTGTATATATTCCTTTTCTCTTCCTTTATAATTAAACTAAAAAAAAGAGGGAATGTTTATATATATATATATATATATATAAAAACTTACCTATTCTTATATTGAATTTAAACAAATTACATCCTTACTAAACTGTTTGTTTCCTCAACGGAAAAGTCGTGCCTTAAGTTTAGGAAAAAAGAAACACTCAACAGAATATGTTTTTGGATTTTACGAAGAAAAGATACTTCACCAATTAGTTTACAATAGAATTTGTTCTCCTATCGAATAGTACGACGTATGTTGGAATTAGACATTATGTAGTAGTTTACGTATGCCAAGTAACAATCTGCGCATACAGATATCGAACTGAAATAGTACGACGTATGTTGGAATGTACAACAATAGTAATATGATGCATCGACGACAGCCTTTGCTTCATTAGAGCATGATTTCTTAACAAAAAAATGCGGAGTATCGGTTCTATCACTAATTTTTTTATTTATCAACGAGAATAATGAATCAAGCACAACTTCTACGATAGCAATGATGTGATATTCCATATGATATATTATATAAATTAAAAAACTAAAACAGCATCCACGTACCTCAATTATTTGTTTTAAATTTTCCCAAAATCTTAATTTGCAACCTTTAACCGATTAAACACCAAATTTAAGAAAAATCAATCTGAAATTTAAAGAGATCCCATATATTTATAATTCACAAAGAAAAATCATGAGAAGGAAAACTTATATATATAACATCGAGGCCTCTGTCAATGTTTTTTCTTTCTTCTTTTTTTTTTTAGACCAGAGTATTCACCGGTGAATTCAGTGACTAATCCCCTCGCTGATTTGTAGGGACCTCATAGAGTGGGACAGTCGGCCCAAGAATTTAAGGCTGCTCCATACTCAAAGCCAAAGATCGAACCCCTGACCTTTGGTTAAGAATGGATCAATCCCTTCTACTCAACCACACCCCTTGGGTATTTTCTTTCTTCTTTCAACAATACAATTATCCGTTAGAAAATTGGATATGATCACATCATTTGTGTATAGAAATAAATAAAAAATTTTCATTATTTTTTTAAAAATCAAGATTAATTTAATTATAATAATATAATTCATCATAATCATTAGAAATCATAAATATAAAAGCATAATTTGTTATGAAATTTATGTTAATCTTTAGTGTTGATCGTACGCAATAGTTAGATCTAATTTAAATTTACATATACATGTAGCCAAAAGAACACACACACACAAAAACATATATATATATATAGATTAACCTAGGCATATATATTAAGATTTGAATAGGGATATACACCAACATGAGCCTTTTAGTACTAGGATAACCTTTCGTGAGGGTTCAAGGAGCTTAACACGTTATAAAAATATTTAATCAGATAGATATATCAACTAATTCTGATTGGAGTTCCCTCTTTCCGAATACTTTTTCTTCTTCTACAGTGTCGCCAGTTTCTGATCATTATGCAATTACAGTTGAGCTCTGTTCGAATGAACATGAGCTAGTGGATTATCCTTTTAGAATTGATAACTCTTGGTTATTGGAAGGTGAACTGGAAGTTACGGTGAAGAATTGTTGGGAATCGTCAGGTGTTCCTGATTTTATAGAGCGTCGAGAACAATTAATTGATGTGGTTTGAAGTTGGGGTAGAAATAGAAACAAAGAATTCTAGAAACGCATAACCATTGTGAGCAGGCTGCTAGAATTGGAGAAGGAGCTGTGTGATAATTCGAATTCCATAAGACTAAAGGATGAGTGGAATCGAATTCTTTTGGTAGAACAAAATCGCAGGAAGTAGCAAGCGAAATTATTTTGGTATAGGGATGGTGACCGGAATACAAAATTTTTCCATAAACAAATTAAAGGGAGAAGAGCTCAGAATCGTGTTAAAGGCTTGCGTAATAAAGAGGGGGTAGTTGTCTTCGAACCTGTAGAGATGGGGTCTATTGCTCAGAGCTACTTTCAGAAGCTATTTTTAGAAGAGGGAGAAGGTGATTTTTCTAGATTTACAAAGATTGTGGAAAAAATGGTGACAGAGGAAGATTCACAATTTTTATTAAAGCCATTTCAAAAAGAAGAGTTTAAGTCTGCTTTGTTCAGCATGCATCCTGATAAGGCCCCGGGTCTAGATGGCTTAAATCCGGCTTTCTTGCAAAAATATTGGCACATCTTGGGAGAAAATTTTTTCAAAAGTGGGATGTTCTGGCTCTCTCAAGGTACCTTTCCAAGCTCACTTACTGTTACTACTCTTACTTTCATTCCAAAAATTGCTGCTCCTGATGATATTAAAGATTTTAGACCCATAGCTCTCTGTAATGTGATTTATAAGATTGTATCAAAAGTCTTAAGAAATAGACTTAAACAGATTCTGTTGCATGTTATTTTTGATACACAATCTGCGTTTGTGCCTAGTCGATTAATTACAGATAATGTATGTGTGGCATTTAAGAGTTTGCATACTTTGAAGAATAGGAGGTATGGGGAATTAGGTTATTGTACACTAAAAATCGACATCAGCAAGGCTTACGACCGGGTTAATTGGGATTACTTAAAGGCTATGCTTGTGTCTATGGGTTTTCCTCTTGTATGGGTTAACTGGAAGAATATGTGCTTTTTTGAAGTGAGCTATATGGTGAATCTTAATGGTAATCTTGTTGGGCCTATTACACCTAGTCGAGGTCTTCGTCAAGGGGATCCTATCTTTCCTTGTTTCTTATATGTGTCGAAGCCTTACTTCTTTATTTAGGGAGGTAGAATCTAAAGGTGTGTTACATGATTGTCGGGTTGGCAGAAGGGGTCCTAAAGTATCTCACTTACTATTCGTGGACGACTCTATTTTCTTTTTTTAGGCTAATTCTAATGAAGCTACGGTGGTTAGTAATATTCTTTCTGATTATGAAAAAGCTTCTGGACAATCTGTGAACTTGTAGAAATCAGGGATTATTTTTAGCCCGTATGTGAAGGATGATACAAGAGCTACCATTTCAACTATTCTTGGAGTTCATAGTCTAATGGAGGGTGGTAAGTATTTAGGGCTCCCATCACTTATCATACATAATAAAAAGCAGATTTTTAGTTACATTAAAGATAAGTTGTGGAAAAGAATTAATTCATGGAATAACCGATTCTTATCTAGGGAGGGTAGGGAGGTCCTTCTAAAATCTGTGGCGCATGCCATTCCTCCCTATTTCAGGTCTGTGTTTTTATTACCGCTCTCTCTGTTTCAAGAACTACAGGTTATTATGAATTGTTTTTGGTGGAACGGTAAGAAAGAAGTCAATAAGGGTATCAATTGGATTGCTTGGGATCGTATTAGTGCTCCGAAGTGTGATGGTGGGATGGGTTTTCGAGACTTGCGGCATTTCAATTTGGCTATGTTGGGTAAACAAGGGTGGCGCTTCCTTACTCAACAAGATACTTTGTTTTATAGGATGTTTAAAGCTAAATATTTCCCATTGGGGGATTTTCTAAAAGCACGGAAAGGCAATAATTTGAGCTTTATTTGGTCTAGTATCCATGCTTTGATTGATTTGTTGCGATTGGGGAGAAACAACCTGTGCTGGTCCTCAAAAACAACGACGGTGCAACAGCTGGTTCAAGCGGCGACTGCTCATCTGCAGAACTGGTGGGACTAGAATGTGTTGAAGCCTGCTGCTACTTCTTTGCACCAGAATGGTGGACAGCAAGGTGTTGGAAACGACATCATTAACCTGAACAATTCTCATTGGTAGGCATTTGTTGATGCCGTAACATTTCAAAAGGAAGATTTGATATGTGTTTAATACTTGATATATTTAATTATTTACACTTAGCGATTAATGATATAAAAATGCTTAAGATACTCACTTTAATTCATATATGA
>JAOSBL010000008.1:29424691-29449513 GCA_027568915.1 Erythroxylum roraimae
GAGAGAGGGTGATTTTAAGTTGTATGTGTGATAAGATATGATTTGGTTATATTAATTGAACTTATTTCTTTTATTTTCGATTGATTTTGGTGCTTAATTGGTAAAATTAATATTTTTTTTATTTTAGGAGATGACAAGTGGAGATTGGATCAAATTGGATCATTATATGTTAAAGTCATTAATTTTGAAAAAAAATGGCAAATTGTTGAAGTGGTTAAAGCAAGTTCACGCCTAAATCTAGTTACACTCCAAAAGTTTCAGTTCAATTAGGAGACTTATTCCTAGCCCTATTATGTAGGCAATTGGATTTTTTAAAAATATAATCACAAAAATATTGAAAGAAGTTAGCTTGTTGATAGGAAAAATAAAAGGAGAAAATTACATACACTCTCTCCATAATTCTCTTTCATCTTTCTTTTGTTTTCTCTTCTTCTTTCTTTTATTTTTATGGTGGAACTAAAGCCATGAGTAGCTAAATATAAATCTTCTTATTCAAGGGGATTCAAAATTCTAGTTATAACCTTGTAGGGTTTTGCTATAAACCTATATTTTATTTAAATTTAAATATTTCTTATTTTATGTTCTTTTATTTCATGAGTAATCAATATTGACTGATCTAAAAAAATGAATTTGTTATTGAATATTCTATAGCTATTCATGAATTTAGTGACATGTAATTGTCATGAATGATTAGTATAAGAAGCAAATAGGCTGTTTATTAATTTACATATTTAATTATGAGAAACAAAAAAATTAAAATAAACTGTTGTATTTATCTCAATTATTTAATGTAGGGTTTAGTCTTTTTCATTAAGCTTACTGTTATCATTTAATTGATTAAAAATGTTATCATAACCAATTAATTTATGGTAAGTTTTGATTTGAATGCTAGGTTTGAACCAATTAATTTAGGACAAAAAGAGACTTATTATGGCTATTCTACTAGGTTTCAGACTAATTGCTTGAATTGTAAAAATTATTCTTTTTAAACCAATGATCAAAGTTACAATTGGACGATATCTTTACCTTGAATAAGAGTTAAGTACCATTAAATTTCTTACTTTAATACTTAGTTGATTTATTTTAATTCCTTGTTAATTTTAGATAGTGAGTTCATTTACTATAACCCCTCGCCCCCTCCGCACCTCAATTTGTTTTTCCAATTGAAATTAAGAAACTAGTTTTTAGTTCTTTTGGAATTCGACATGGTTCCACAAGTACTACAAGAGTTTAGTAAATCATAATTAATTTTAAGGGCTTTGACAGCAGGTTCAATGTGATTTAGTTTTTTTGTTCCAATCACAATTAGTTTAATAAGTAACAATTTTGGGAAAAACAATGAATGAAAGGTGAATAAGAGGACTTTTTAAAAGATAAACTGTTGTGATTCAAATAGCTTAGGTTAATAGATGTGGGCATTAACGAGTATCTTAGTTTTAATTTGATTTAATGGTCTTGATATTCATGGTTGATTTGAATAGTGAGACCTTATGCATGATTTTAACATAAATTTAGTTAAACTTGACCTTATCAAAGTGGCTTAATATTCTATATGTTTGTGATTATAATTATGTAAATAAAATAAGAATAAATAAATTCATTCCACTAACTTTAACCTAATGAAATTATCAAAGTTAAGATTAATGTTATTAACCATTTGAAATTATGACATGATTGAGTAACTGGGGTATTCATGACAAAGTTTTAATCTTTGTATCAAAAGGTTGAGATAATGTTTCTAATAAACCTAACATGTTCTATTAAAATTCCAAAAATAAGTGTTTTAATTCGTTTGTTCATATGGTTTATCAAGTATTATTGTGTGGAAACTTTTTACTCATTTATATTCATTTTTATATATTGTTAAATTATTTGAATTAAACTGATTTTTAAAGGGTTAATGATTTAGGTTTAAACATTTTGCAAGTTAGTGTAAGTAGACCTTAATAGTTGATGAATGATGTAGTAAGACAAATAATGATATCTTTTAATTACTTTGGTGTATTTGTTGAAGTTTCTTAGACATGAAGTTAGGAGCGACTGAGATTAGTTTGCCTTAGTACAAGAAAAATTCCAATTGTTAGAGTATTTATTGTGTACAAAATATACTTATATTTAACTTTTTTATGTTTTCCAATCACATTACCTTGGTTTATTGGATTTTTAGGTAATCATGGAATAATTGCTTGAGGAATGATATAGCCTAGAAATGGAGTAATTTATGAGTTAAAAAATGAAAAAAAAATCCCAATTACGTAACTAGATGGAAGTTGTGTCACATGAAATTGGATAAGTAATTAAATTGGACAATTACATATTTGTGCCTATGTAATTGTCCAAAATTTAGAGTGAAAAAAATATAAAACATAGTTTGTGACATGAGCATTCAGTTTCCATTTTTAAGTGTATAAATTTGAAAAAGAACAATGATAAATGAAGACACGAGTCTGTATGTGTCTATGTAGTTCTCCAAATTAGAAGTAATGAATAACATAACTTGGGATACAAAAGTTTCTAGCATCAAAATTTATATGTAAGCCTTAATTGGGGAAGAATTTTATATTATTTTATATTTCTAGAACTAGGATTAGTAGCCACCTTCTAATAGGGGCCTAAGAATTCATCTAAGAGTCATTTTCAATAGATAGATTGAAAGTTATTAGGGATAATCAATATCATCAGAGGATTGAGATTTTCATTAGGGGATATCCTAAAAAAAGGTCTTATTTTCTTTAAACATTTTTTCATTATTTAAAAGAATATCATAAGCTAATAAATTTTATATTTAGATTGGATGGAACCCTAATGGATTATTGTATGCTTTAACTCAATCAATAAAGGTTTTCCTGTTTATGATTGATATGTGTTAATATTAATGTTGATCATATACAAGCAATAACTTATATATGACTTAAATTTGCACGTATATATATATAGTCAAAAGATAGTGTGTGTAGATTGAATTGGGTATATATTTTAAAGAATAAATGAGGATCTTGATATTTATTGCATGATTATGAGGATAACTTTTTTAGATTTCAAAGAACTTAGTAAATTTTTTAGAGTAGTTAATCAAATAGATTTATTGATTAGTTAATATAAGGATAGGTAAATGTACCTCGATGGATGATAGATTATTACGCTAGGAAATCTTGCTGATGCAAATGATATAATTCTTATAATTGTTTAAAGATGACAGATGAAGTTTGTTAGAAACTCTAAATTGGATTTTTCTTCATAGTTATTTATCTTTAATTGTTGTGTAATTGTTCAAATTGTAATCCAAAATAATAATTTTTATTATTTTACTTTTAATTAAATCAACCTAGACCCTTTAGATAATAATAGGAAGTTTCATTCCTTATGTGATTGACCACTACCACCCACACATCAGTAGTACAAAATGATAGGTCGTCTTATCTTAGTCTTATATTAGAATAGTTGTGCCATATAAAATTTCAACATCAATGATCGCAAACTCAATGTCAAATCATATACATGGAATATTCAATATCTTTAATACTTTATAAGTATTGAAATATCTCTAATTTTTAACACCTTTACTATATTATCTATGTACTTGTAATATAATAAGTAAGCAACTTTTGAATCTATCTTTATAAATCTTTATTATCAAAATTTAAATTGCTATCTTTTATATCTAAGTAAGAGTTTTTCTTGAAATATTATATCTTTCACAATTTAAAATATTAAAATTTATTTTCTATGAGTAATATGCCATTTTCATTCTCCTAATGGAGAGTATAAGTATATTCCCTTTAAACCTTATATACATATGATACATCCACATTCATCTTAAATAGATTTTCTTGAATTTATCAAGCAAGTAAATATTCAAAATATCTATATCCTTTGAACATGCATAAAATGTATAAAATCCAAGTAGTAGTTATATTTGGATGTCAAGTTATAAGATTCGAACTAATTTTAACTCTATTACTCCAACTACTTATGTTGAGAACTATTCTCCTTATAAGTACAGATTGAATCGAACATTTTATTAAATGGAGTTATAGGATTGTATCTAGTTTAATGCTAATGGATCATGTATTCTTCAAATGAACACCACATTATTAAATTATTAACTTTGAATCTTGAAAAGTCTTAACATTATCTTATTTGGCATTTTGCTAATTGATTTCAATAGAATTATGTTATATAAGTTATATTAATTTGATAAATAAATATTGCATGTCATAATATCTTACATTGTAAAGATCATATTGTTATGAAATTAAGTTGTGAAGATATTCATTATAGAATCTCACTCCCTATAGGTAACCATGAAAATTTATTTAATGTGAAACTTGGCACATTAATCTTGTCAAAGTATTTCATTATTCCTAATTGTTAGTCTCTACTTATATCTAAATACTTTGAAATTTAAAATAATTTAGACCAGTATCCCATTTAATACATACGACTATACCATATAAAGTAATTAGTAATTTAGTGGAATAAAGTATTCATCCTATATGAATTTCTTTATTATTTTTGTCACTTTGTCACTTATATTAAACATAAATTACTCTTGATACACAATATACAAATTATTTTTAAAAACTTATATAAACTATTTATACTCAATAACCTATTTCTTGTCACGCCTTTGGTATTTTGAATTCAAAATCATGATATATATATATATATATATATATATATATTCTCTATCATATTTCATATTTCAGAGATAATTCATGCACCTATATTCTTCAAATGAGATCCATGATCATCTTGTCCTTTAATTGTAGTCCTAATTTATGTTTGTAGGGAGCCAAATTGAACAAAAAATTTCCCCAATGATACTAAACCATTTAACTATATTTTATGTAACTATTAGAAATGTGTTATATAGTGATAACATCTGTCTTATATGTTTCCTTAAGATTCCATGAGACATAAGTCAACATGAAAATGTCACTACATTTTTTATCATTTATATGATGTTGACATATTTTTAAAACCTTATCATCGAATTCCTTAATATAGATTGATAATAGGATTACTTGATGGACATATAATTTTTTTTCTTTCTATCTTCGAAAACTACTCTCAAACTGACTTATGTTTAACAAATTTAGTTCATAAAACTCAGAGTCAAACATACTAAAAAAATCAATTAACTACTTAAAATTATATAAAATGTAAGGAAAACAAGTAATTGATTATAAGTCACAATAATAAAATAACATTAGGATTTTAATAAAATCTTTGGTTACTCTCACTAATGTATTCAAAATAATAGTCCATAAAATTAATTCAATATCTCTTATAAGCTAGGACCCTATTTAAATTTATTTGATCTTAAGTTTTTTTTTTAAATCTACTAAAATTAAATTACGTAGATGACATCTTCTCAATCAATCTATTATGATTCCTAGATTCATTAGGTGAGAACTTCTTATCAATATATCTTATATTCTTTTTCCTAATTTTGCCTCTAATTTATATAATAATGTGTTGGTTTATCCAAATTATATAAATTTAGTTAATTAGAACCTATTGGTGTAAGACTAAACATATTTGAGTTTAAACAACCTTGATTTTGTTAAATAAGCCTACAATAAATAAATATTAATAGTTTAATGAGGGAATTGATTTTTAAATGGTCTTTATGTAAAATAATATATATATAATAAATTTATATGCAGAAAATATAAAGCCTTATTTGATTCTAGTTATTGATATAATATTCATAATTTTTTTAAAAAATATTTTTCAATTGTTTATAAAAATAAATTAAATTAGACCATTGATTCTTTAGCAAACTAAATTTCAATTCTAAATAAAAATTAACTTTATTTATAAAAATAAAAATTATTTTTAATTATATTGAATTATTTAATGATATAATTGAAATTACCTTCCAGTAGACTATTCTTCTTACTTATTGTAATTTAGAGAAATTTCCTTTTCAATATTTAGTAAGTTAGACAATATAATCTAATTAGAAATAACATCTCCTTAATTAGAAAACTTCTTTAATATTAAGTTAAGCTTGAAATCATTTATATTATTAAATTAGAAATTAATTTCTCAATTAACTTCGTGTTTTGGCGATCGAGTCACCATCACCCGCATCATTACACTTCAATATTATTATGATTCATTGAGAAATCCTAGCATTGCAAATTAGTGTCATCATGATTAAATTTTCCAAAATAAGATCATTGTAATTATAATAACATGATTAATCATAGTCATAGTAAAGTTTAAACATAAAAGCATAATTATGATGTTTGATTTCTATTTTTTACATCTCCCTTTTGGATCTAACAAGTTATGTGGAAATCACAATAGTTGCACAAGCATCTAGCTTCTAACAATATTTATGTTAACAAATTAAGAGAACTTTATATGTAGTGTAGAAAGGGGGGGTATCAAGAGTATTAACCCTTGTAGTTCCTTCACCTATTTATAATAGTTATAGAATTTAATGATAATTAAAATATATTTTTAATTTTAATTTAAATTATGCTTAATTAAAATTAAATATCAGTTAGTCCTAGTAAAATACAATATTTAATATTGATCTTTTTAGTTACATATCTTATATTTGACCATAAAGTTTCTTAATCTTTATAATCAAATCCATCTTAGTTAAATTATCTTTTTTAACTCTTTAATCTTTCTTTACATGTTACCTATTAAATTTCTAAACATATTAGTAATGGATAAAAATTATAATCCTAAGTTATATTTACGACTAGATACATTAAAAATCTTTAATATATCTTTAAGTATCTAATTAAAAAATTTACATATATAAATCAAGATTGAAATCGAATAATACATCATGACTACCAAAATATTAGGAATATTATAAAGTAGTTTTGATGAACTTTTTTATGTATGATCTATATAATTAAATCTTTTCATCATTCAATATTCTGATTAAACATAGAAGATGGATTTAGAGTCTACTCTATTTGATTCAAATCATATCAATTCTCCACTATTATAGTTTTTCTTTTAATTATTTTCATCTTTCATTCCACCTTATCCAAGAATTTCTCATATCAATACTAAGCAAGAACAAATAAACATTCTCTCTTATTATTTTATGATAATAAATCCTATATTGTTTACTCATCTACTTCTATTTAGTTGATAATATATCTAATTACCCTATTTATTGTTAAGATAGGTCCTAAGTAGCATAGAAATATAGAAATCCATGCACATGGTACTGTGAAGATTTCAAGTCAAATGATCATTTATGTATTTATTGTAATAAATATTTTCATAGACACACAAGTAATATTCTAATATGTGATTCTCATATTTAGTTAGTTTAATGGACTTAATATCTAATAAGCGCTCACATGTTTTTTAAAGTATTTTCATACTTTTGTTTATAATATCAACTACTTTATTATAAGAAAGAAAATTAATATATGCTAACCTTTTTTCTATATTAATGTAAGAGTAATGACTAGGAATGATTTAGGGATAAGAATTGAATGTAATATGAATATCATAATTATAATTTTACAAAAAATTATTTTTAAAAAAAATTTAGCTTCTAGACTTTATCCTATATACTAATAATTAAATAAAAATTTAGAAGATAAAAATTATTTAATTAAAAATGTCATAAATGTATAATAAATTGATTGATTGTAAGGTACAAATTAAAATAATTATTCTCCTCAACAGGCAAGTCATGTTATCGTCTACCTATGCTTCATCTCAAACTACAAGCGATTATACTCCTCTCTTGTGAAATGAATTGATAATTTTGTTAGCCATAAAGACTATCATAAGACATCTCAGTATGTAGACAACCTACGAAATGTCTCAAGCATTAATGCTCGAAAAAGATTAGAAACTCCATATTTACTTTGATAAGTACAACCTTGTGATTGAGGGCCTGAATAAGGCATTTATGGCTTATAAGGGTGGTGACAAGGACACCAGTGTCATAATTCTCTTTATAGATATAACATCATATTCAATATATGAAGACACTTTTGGTGAGTTGAGCACAAAACTTATTCTTTATAAAAGAATGATAACATTATGATGAAAACCACTGCACAGTACACTACTTAAGTGTCACCTCAGATAAAGTCTTTCTTCATTGCTTTTAGTGTTATTATGCTTTAGTGTTTATTACACAAGATACAAATTTTGTATTTTATTGTTTAGCGATTTAGAGTTTATTTTAGTTTAACTTTTATAATTTTTTCAATTTAAGGATTAGACATTCATTATAACTGTTATATATTTTATAATATATATATATATAACAGCCAGGATTTGTTGCAATCACGCACAATAACCTCAATCGTCGGCAGCCGCTTTGTAACATGCATTACCTTAATTACCTTATCTGTCAATATTCCCCCAGTTTTTATATATCAACAATCTTTTATCTTCAGTAAAGTACAATTGTTATAATCATTTAAGAAGGCAGCTTCAGTCGTTATCTGTCAACGTACATGTTCCCTTGTGTGACATTGACAAGTAATTGCAGTCAGCTTGCACCTCATCTAAAAAATAAAAAAGGAAAAGAATTTAAAGAACTAGGAGCCAGCCAGGATGATTGTGTATGATTATTCGTAGTTAGATTTCTTATTGTTGAACCAAGTAAATTACAGAGATTTACCACTCTTCAATCTCTTACTTGAAAAGGCATCGTTAATGGATACGGAGGCTTATTTGAAATTAGGCTTTTGGTCGATCGGTTTAGATGAAGATGCGAACACAGAGAAAATATAGATGGTAATATATAATATACTTGTTCATGAATGACCAAGCCTACAAACAATTATGTTTTAGGCCTTAAATTTACTAACTCAAAAGAATTAGTTACAAGCTCATTCGTAATCACTAGCTAACTAATTATTACAAATCATTCTCATATTTCGTAATGTCTACATACTACACATAACAGAACAAGGTAATCATACTCTCTCATAAGTGTCTCAAAACTGTTTGTTTGTTTCCGTAATAGATACAGATGATACGTGGAAGAAAAGTATTCTTATGTTAGAACTTTAAGATAAGCGGAAGTAACAGTAAGTTGAACAAGATATTGAATATATAGCGTGTCACAATAGAGACGAGGACAAAGAATAGTTCAAACAAAATGTTGGAAACCATCCTAGCTCCACATAAATCTACAAGTACTCGCATGACCAGCCAGTCTCTGTTGCTTTATGAGGATTTTCATTTAAAAGTACAAAAACCAAATGCCTTTTGAGTTAGATTTTGACTTTTAGCAACTCCTCAAAATAATAAGTACCGCATGAGTACCAACTTCGTACTAAAGAAAGAAAGAGATGGACAATAATCATGTTTGTTACCTAAGTTACTACTTAATTGCAATGAGATTGATGGAGAACACTTGCAATTTCTTTGTTAGTTTACGAGGAACAAAGAGATTTATGGAGAACACTTGCAATTTCTTTGTTAGTTTATGAGGAACAATGTTATAAGTACATAATAAAAGTTTTCAAACATAAGGATTAAGGCTTTCAAACATAATTCAAATCTAACAAATTAACGTACTAAATAAATGCAGTCCACATCTAAAGTAAATTCCATCAAATGTCAAAACAGCATCAGAATTGATATAGAAATGAACGGGATGGGATGGTCCAGAGGCACGTGACTGCCATGCAGGCACTATGAATGGCAAGAGCGAGGGCTGCTTTCACCCATATAACTACACATGCTGCACAAGTTGGACCATCCAGTTCTAATAGTTGAATTTGGACTTGCTTTCACCCATATATAACTACACACGCTGCACATGTGTACTTCCGTTTTGGACCATCTAGTTCTAATGGTTCAATTGGACCGTCCAAATGCGGGAATTGGTTTACTGCTTTGATCGTAAGTGGTCCAAAAAATTAAATTACTGCCTCTAATATCTGTATTTTCTGCGCAGGACCATTCTCAATTATTAACAAGGAGAGGGCGATCTTCGATTCTTCTCTTTAGATAGAGATCCTCTTTGACAAAGTCATTACAAATATACTATGTCATCTTTGTCAAAGCTATTTTATTTTCTTTCTCCTCCTTAGCACTCAACAAAAAAGACATTTGGCTACAAAAAAATCATAGCTAAAAGTCTCAAAATTGTCGCTAATAGTCATTTGCGACAATTTATATTCGTCGTCAAAAACGTCACCAAATTCTTATAGTTGACAACTATTAATGACGTTTTTCGCTAATCGTCATTAATAATTTTTGCTTACATTTTATTTTCGTAGCGAAAAATGATTAACGACATTTTGAAAATTTATCACCAATACCTTTTGGCTGCGCTTAATTTTCGTAGCTAAAAACTATTAGATATGTTTTTGGAAACATAGTCGAAAGCTTTTAACTACGCTTCAAAAAACGTAGCTAAGAAAATAACTACACTTCAAAAAACGTAGCTAAATTTTTTTAGCTACGTTTTTTAAAATGAAGCCAAAAAGTTTTACCTATGTTTTTGAAAACGTAGCCAAATGTTTTAACATATGTTTTGTAAAATGTAGCCAAAATTTTAATATTCATTTTAAATAAATGTTATAACATGTTGAATTGAAATTATTTGTTACATTTTAAATTCATATTATTATATATAATATCACTACAATGAAAACGACATTTAGCTACGAAAAAAATCTATTACTAACAGTCTCAAAATCATCGCTAATAGTAATTAGTGATGATTTATATTCGTCTCCAAAAGTGTCGTCAAATTCCGGTAGCTAAAAATCATAGGTGATGTTTTGCATTAACCGTCGCTAATAGCTTTTGCCTACACTTTATTTTCGTGGCGAAAAACTATTACTGACGCTTTGAGAAATCGTTGCGAGTACATTTTAGCTATGCTTAATTTTTGTAGCTAAAAATTAGTAGCTACGTTTTCGGAAACGTAGAAAAAAAATTCAGCTATGCTTTGAAAAATGTAACTAATTGTTTTTAGCTACATTTTTGAAACGTAGCTAAAAAGTTTTAGCTACGTTTTTGAAAGCGTAGCTAAAAAATTTTGTGAAATCTAGTCAATTTTTTAGTATATATTTTAACGAAATGTTATACAATATTAATTATAATTATTTGTGACATTTTAATCCATATTAATGTATCTAATATTTAGATTTTTTGTTAATTTATTATACAAAAATATAATACAAAAATAATTGATAATTTGAAACATTGTATATAAAAAAGGAAAATATCATTAAATTATACCAACAAAAAGAATATTCTTCGCATAATTTTTTTTACTACAACTTTAGCAATTCTTATAGACAAAATAATAAATGCAGAGACCAAGTTACAAATTAATAATGCTGAGATTAGAAAAAAATTACAACATAACTAGAATAACTCAAGGTTTATTTATGTCGATGAGAGCAGCTTCATACGTCATAAGACAGATAAGCCATGAAAATCATGAAAACAACCTGAAGATCGGTAGAGTGATCGAAATTATCCATAATTAAACTAGTTTGTTTTCAATTAGGAAAAAAAAGTAGGGTGATGAAATGGGAAAGTAATCCAGCAAAATATTCATTAAAAAACATAGGTAACTTCGAAAGTACAACTTCTTGTAAGCACTCAACAATCCAACCTAAGAGTAAAACAAAAGGGAAGTATTGTAACATATATGCATTGAGTGCATCCATAGATTTAGCAAGGTTAAGAATACTTTAAACAATAAGAATAATGCTTGATGAAGAAACATAATCGTTCGACTTTGCCACGGCCGCGACCCTTCCCCTAAACTATTTTGAACATTCATCCAAGTGAGTATATCAGAATTATAGGCTTCATCTTCATTATCCTAAACTATTTTGAGTATTCATCCAAGTGAATATATCATAATTATAAGCTTCATCTTCCATCACTTTATAATGTTCATCATTCACTCTCAAAACCCAAATGTCAAAGGCCATTCCTAGTTTATTACCCAGAAAAGACTGTTGTTAAGACACAAATATTAAACAAGACCCAACAATTAGGCATCAGTAAAGATGCAAACTTTTCAATAAATAAATACACATGACTTAGAAACATATGGGAGCTTCTATAGGGTAAATTTTTGGGAAATCCACCTGAAGCTAATATGTCTCATTGGCCTAAAGGTGCTAGGAGCTCCATTTACTTCAATTATCCACCTTTATTCAAAAATCCCCCCAAAAAGAAAACAAAACCAAAAACACAAAGATTGTGTGAGAAACAGGGAAGAACAATAAGAATATTTAGAAAACCAACTCTAATTATATAAAATTGAAACAAATAGAAAGTCAGAAAATGTAAAATACCTACTTGCATACTAGATTTTATTCACTAATTCCCCTTTGATTTTCTCAAGAACCAAACACAATTGCCAATAAAAGAATAGAAAAAGGACTAAGGAAATAGAGAAAGGAGTAACCTTTGGAGACAATTGGTGACCTTGTGCTTAAAACCAGTAGGAGGCTTGAACTGCCACTCCACCAACTCTTTTTGAAGTCAATTGCATGCAATCTTATTCAGTGCCTAACACCCACCAATCACCCAACGTAATAAACTCATCAATAACATCTTATGACACATGAAAATTCTAGGGCAAAATAGAGAAGCAATCAGAAAGCAACAGAAAAGGACTAACTTGCATCAAATTGGAGTTAACTTGATTTTTCTTGCACACCCATAGTATCTCCTCACTGCATTAATCAAATCCCAAACCAAATGTTCCTCTAGACAAAATTGGCTATGATGTCAAATTTCAGGTTTTTTGGAGAAGAGAGAAGGTATATTAAAACCACGAAGAAGATTAAAGTTAAGAGGATCAACATAAAACCCTAACTACCATTGAAACAAACCTTCGATTTCTCACTTTCCCATCTCTTTCCCTCTCTCTTTATCTATTTTGTTGGGATGTCAAGTGTGAGTAGGAATCTCACATTGGAAAGAAATGGAATTAGTGAAGGACATATAAGTAGAAAGGACCCATAAACCTAATGCCTTAAGGTTTTCGGTTGAAGTGTGGTGTCAAAGCCCACGAGTATGTTTCATTACTAGGCCCATGATGTAGATCTCCCGTGAAAGTGGGCTCCCCAGATCCAATAAGTGGTATTAGAGCCGATGGTTCGACAAGGGATGAGTATGGAGATGGTAGTTGAATCTCGTGGTTGCCTCCCTAAGAAGAAGAGCAAGGATACTCCTGGTGGGCCCAGACTAGTGGAGTAGAAGGGCTCTTGGTGATGCCATATACTTGAACTACTAAACAAAAGGTAGAAAAAGGCTTTTGCTCAAGGAGGAGCCCAAGCCCAATGTGGAAGTTCACACTCGAGGGGAAGATTATTGGAATGTCAAATGTGAGTAGGAATCTCACATTGAAAAGAGACGAAACTATTGAAAAACATATAAGTAGAAAGGACCCATAAACCTAATGCCTTAAGGTTTTGGGTTGAAGCATGGTGTCAAAGCCCACGAGTATGTTTCATCAATAGGCCCATGATGTAGATCTTCCATGAAAGTGGGCTCCCCAAATCCAACATGTTTCCTCTTTTATTTCTTTTTGTAGGAGAGAGCAAAAACAAGAAGGTAAAGAAGCCATATAAAACTCAGAGTTACCTTCTGAAACCAACCTCCCTTTGTTGGTTTTGCTCGGTTTCGCTTGTGTAAAGAACTCTCCAATCTCACCAAACACAAAATGAGTATGCAATCAACTCCGAAGTTGATACAAACAAAGCATAAACATATTGGGAGGTTAAAAAAAAGAGTAGTGCACAATCTTTGAATGCAAAGAAACATAACAAGAAGACAAGAAAAGGGTATCAACAAATTTCTGATTTTGTTTTTGTTCCCTCCTATAATTAATTGGCATATTTGGTGAAGATTTTCAAAATCATCGCCAAAGGGACATTTTTAGCAATGATTTCCATAAATCGTTGCCAAAAGATTCAATAAAGGTCATCTTTTGACAACAAATGAGGACCCTTTGGCAACGATTTTTGTAAATCGTCACTAAAGGGTCAACATTTTGCGATGTTTTAGAACATCTTCATAAAATGTACAAAAATCGTCACTAAAGGGTTAACATTTTATGACGTTTTAGAACATCTTCATAAAATGTAGACTCTCTATCAACGATTTTTAGAAATCATCACAAAAGGGTCCTCATTTGGTGACGATTTTAGAAATAGTCACCAAAGAGTTCACACTTTGCGATGATTTTGAAAATCGTCACTAAAAGCTTGCTTTTAGCTACTAGTCAAAACGTAGCAAAAAAAGTGTGGCAAAATGTCTACCTTGTTGTAGTGTATTTAGATTTTTTTGTTAATTTATAATACAAAAATAATTGATAATTTGAAGTATTGTATATAAAAATAAAAAATCATTAAATTTGTTCGCGCACAAAATTTTAATTACAACTTCAATAATACTTATATACAAAATATTAAATACATATGTTGGTTTACAAGATATAATAAAAATCACTTAGCCCCGTGGCATCTTCTTCAAATATGTAATATGAAAAAAAACATTAAATTTAAATTATAATAAAAATAGGAATTAAAAAGAAAAAAGTATAAGAGATGTGGTTAATACCGTTCATTTTCATCTTTACTGCTTTTATAATCTAGCTGAGTAATTTTTTGATGTACTTTTCATGCTTGACTAAATTTTTTTCAGCTTGTTGTAATTCAACCTTAAGCAAATTGTTTTCTTCAAGATGTTGAACATATATATAGCTTGATGAGGATGAAACATTTGACTTATAGTTTCTAAATTATTAAAATGATTTGACAATTTGGGTAGCTAAATTTATTTTTACACTTACAATTATTGTCAATAATATTAAATTTGATTTTTCTTAACCATGATGCTTAGTTACAAAATGATTAAGTCAAAGTTAGCGAATTCATAATTATAAATAAGAGAATGATTTTGTTATTTAAGCTTTTGGCGACGATTTAAATTTTTTTTTGCCAAAAGTCCTACATTTCTCAACGATTTACAAAGTTGTCACCAAAGGCTACTAAACTGTTACAAAAGGATGAGCCTTTTGTGACGATTTCTAAAAGGCAACGCCAAAGATTTGTATTTAGCGATCATTCTGTAAAACGTCGCAAAACGGTAAGCTTTTGGTGACGTTATGCAAAATTGTCGCCAAAAAGCTGATTTTTAGTGACAATTTCAATAAAACGTAGCCAAATTTTAACTTAGCTGTAGTGTTCTCATTTGTTTCCCTCCATTAGTTGTAGGTGATATAATTGAAATTGAAATTTATTTTTGAAATTCCAATCACTATTAATCTTCTCACTTAATCAAAATATCAAGTATTTATTTGACTCTAAATAATTTATGTATGGCTATAATTCGTAAATTCTCCTTAAAATAAAAAGATAAAAGGGAACTTCTTGTTATTTAAATGAAAGTTGTATTACAAGTCAGCAAGATTTACTAGTTTTTAATAATAATCTAAGAAAATAAAGGTTAAATTGTGAATTTTCTTAGTATTAGGTACTTAATTGAATGCTTCAAAACAAGAATAACCAATTCGTGTGTCAGAATAATCATCTATAATCCATGTGATCCTCTATTCCATGACTTGATTTCTATATGTAAAGAAGAGTTGTCACCATTATTTTCTTATAACTTTTTATAAGAAAATAAGTTGGCAAAAAGAGTCAAAAATTAAACTCTTCAAGTTTGATATATATAGTTTTATGCTTAATATTTTGGACTTGTAATTAACCTCTAATACTAACTAATTTAAACAAGCTAACTCTTATTTAAGTGGACAGCTAATTGATGTTTGATAATAATTAAAAATATTTAACTTAGATAAAATAATATATATAGGTATTAGGAGACTCTTTAATACGATTTTAAAATAATGTATATTCAGTTACACATATTTTTGTGATAAATACAGCTTCTAAGTAATAATTATGGCTATTTCTTTTTAAGTTATTCAAATCGAAATTGAATTCTTTTAAATACATCTTTGATTTACTTACTTTCTCGAGATCATGATTACACTCGAGGTTTTGATCTTTATCTCAATCTTAATTATATAAATAGCTTCCTAATCACGCCATAGCAAAAAGCATGCCTTTAAGTTTTTGACTGATATTAATTTATTACATATTAATGATTATTTACAACTTCAGATCCCTTAATGGGGTCCTTAAAAGAACGTTTAAACTAGATCGATCACAAATTTGCACGAAATAGTGGGGAAGGTCATCTTTCTTGAATAAGGGTAGCAAAACATAATTCCTCCTTTGAAGATAGTTTGCTTATTTTCAAATGCATCAGTAAGCATAATACAAATTTTAAAGATATATAGTATATGTCATTTGTTTAGTTTTGGCATTTTATTTATTAATTGGACATATAAGATATTAATTGGATTTGGATTCAAATAGATGTGGTTGCTACACTTATAGCTGTGAAAGAATCCTACACAAAATTAAAGTCTATTCTTATCAACATTGGTGGTGTATTACGTGTGTGAGGGTTAAGGGGTACTGCTAGAATTTCAGAGGTGTGGCAAAGGTTTTTTGGTATGGATTTTAGGGCTTTGCCATGTGGTCATTGTTGTGTTAATTGACGACAATCTTCAATACTTTTGTTGTTGGTGCGTTAATGGTGTTTTTGCAAGATAGCTAAATTGAATTTGTGACATCTGGCTTTGGTGAGACACGACTATCTTTAGTGCTTTTATTGTTGGTGTCTCAATTGCATTCCTGTGACATACAACATAAGTGACTTCGTGGTTTCTTGTTTTGGTGAGACACAACAACGTTCTTTTTTAGGAGTAAATATTAGTGGGAGATTCACTATTCTGTATTGATCATATGGGTATTGGTCACGTTGGACTATCATATTTGTGGAGTAGCTTACGATTAGATTGATTATGTGTAAATAACTTTCAGATCTCTTTTGGAGGAGCTAAACTTATAGGAAAGTTGTTCTGTTTCAATCTCAAGTGTGTTCAGATTTTGATATTAATTGTTCAGATACTTATGTCTTTTATTTATTGTTTTTCATTAAACATTGTTTGAAAAAGTCCTCTGTTGAGGTTAATACAAGGAGGTCATACTATTGGATGTGAAATATTTTCACGGGAAATGAGGTTGAGAGATAGTGTTAAGGGTTGAGTGGTGTCTGCTTAGTAAAGCCTTGGGTAAATCTATTGTACTTGCGTGAAAGGATTAAGCTAGGTGAGGGCCTCGCAGACGTAGGCAAAATGTTCCAAACTGCATTGAAAAATCTCGGTGTTGATTTATTTTTGGTTCTTTTAATTTTTCTAATTTTTTTTGCTAGAAATGAATCGGAAAGCTTGTGAAACTACTACCCCCTACCGTTTTTACTTGGTATCAGAAAAATGTCATTGATTCAGAACTTGGTAATATGGCTACAAGAGAGGGTGCATCGATCACCAGACCACCACTGTTGGATGGATTTAACTATCCTGCATGGAAATCACGGATGAGAGTCTTTATCCAAGCTCAGGGTACAAAAGCTTGGTATTTGGTAGTACATGGGTGGGTGCATTCGATGATTATTGATGATAAAGGAGAGGCAGTTCAAAAAGATCCAATTGAATGGACAAGGGCTGAAGAAGAAAGTGCACTTGGAAACTCACAAGCAATGCATGCGATATTCAACACTATTGATGAAGGTCGCTTCTTAATGATATCAGCTTGTGAATCAGCCAAAGAAGCGTGGGCTGCTTTACAGACTATTCATGAAGGGTCCAAATCTGTGATAGCGTCAAAACTACAGATGTTAGCTGTGAGGTTTGAAGAACTAAAGATGTATGAAAATGAGACTACTGGGAACTTTCAGGACTGCGAGATATAATGAATTTGGCACATCGACTCGAGAAGAAATATTCCAATTTGAAACTAGTCAAGAAGACATTGAGATCACTACTTCCAAGATTTATTTCAAAAATTGCAGCAATAGAGGAGGCCCACGACATTAATGATCTGTCATTGGAAAAAGTAATTAGAATTCTTACAAATTTCGAAATGAATCTTTTAAGGAGTAAGCAAGAAAGAAGTAAAAGATTGGCACTACAAGTTGAAACTTGAAAAGGTGTGAATGTTGCAGGAGATTAATCGGATGAGAATGAAGATTCGGTACTACTCACACAAAGTTTTGGTAAATGGTTGAAAAGAATGAAAAAGGACAGACTCGAGTTTAGACAGCATGGTAGGAGTTCATCGAATAACAACTTAAAACAACAAGCCAAAACTCAAAAGGGTGAAAGGAAGGTGAAGAGAATGCCAGACATGCGAGAACACCTATGAATGTCTCAACGAAACTAAACAAAAATGAGAATAGTAAAAGCTTTGATGTCAGTCTATATCGAAGAATGATAGAAGTTTATTATATTTGACTATAAGTAGGCCAGATATCTATTACAGCATTGGCGTATGTGCTCACTATCAAGCCAACCCAAAAGAAACACATCTGATAGCGGTCAAGAGGATTTTAATTTTGTGTAAGCAAAACATCTGATTTTGGAATATGGTATACATCTGACTCAACATCTTATCTACCTGGATATAGTGATGTGGATTGGGCTAGACACTTAGACGATCAAAAAAGCACTTCAGGATGTTATTTCTTCTTAAGAAATAATTTGATCTCCTAGTATAGCAAAAAGTAGAATTCAATTTCACTATCAACCACTAAGGCAAAATATATCGCTGCAGGTAATTGTTGTTCTTAACTTCTTTCGATGAAACAGATGTTAGAAGATTATAGGATTGATCAGAATGTGTTGATTATCTTATGTGATAATAAGAGTACCATAGACATCTCTAAGAATCCAGTTCAGCATTCAAGAGTGAAACATATTGATCTCAGGTACCACTTTATTTGAGAGCTTGTGGAAAGCAAAATAGTCACCTTGTTACATGTATATACAAAAAAGTAGTTGGCAAATATCTTTACGAAATCTTTTAATGCATTAAGGTTTGAACTTCTTCGAGGGGCTTTGGGACTTTGTGATCTACCTTATTGATGTATTATTATTTATATAAAAAGGGGAAAAATTAAAAAAACGTCTATCATCCGAGGGACTAAAAATCCCTAGGTGTCTTTCTCTACTCACCAATGCTCCTCTTACATCTCTCTATCCATCCACTCCTAAGCTTCAAATCACTCCTATAGCTATGTTGGAGACATTTTCATCGTGGGAAATGGATTTATGTTGGATTTAAATGGACATCACCACTGAAGCTTCATCTACTTCTCATCTGCATTGGTTCTCAAGCTCTCAAGGCACACACGACATTGGGTTTAGGCTTCTTCCATTGTGAACTCAGTATATATGTGCAATTTGTGAATCTCCATTGAAGACCCATATCTTCTCTGTATGGTATTGCTTCGTTTCACTTCAAGATTGATTCAATTTGTTGATGTTGGTTGGGATTTTGATGTTTTTCAGAAAATATGGGTAAGAACAAAGAGAAAATGTTCTCTTCGGTATCAGAAAAGAAGACAGCAACTCCAACACGTCGTTCCAGTCCATTAATACTCAATCCGACAATCGACAGGAGATTCACCGGGGCTGGGTCATCTTCTAAAGCTCCTATTGATATTCCCAAAACTACCTCTATTCGGGACAAAGTACCAAATCCAGATGATGAAGTTACTCAAGTCATATTATCCATGATTGAAGACTCTACTTCAGATTCCTATGAGACTCCCACAGCACCTGTTCCACCAACAGTGCCTCCTATGGCTCCTCAGAAACATGCAAAGGTGCGGGCTCGGAAAACAATCCGACCACCTCGACGTACCTCTTCTATCCGCCTAGTAGTGGATAATGCGATTTCCTTCAAGTTCTACTCTTTCGCGGCTGAACAGAAATGGACAACTCTCAATACTGTCGGGTTTGTTCTCAATCTTCCAATCAATTTAGAGGAGTTTCAACAACATGGCATGAACACTTTATTATCGGAGTGATTTTTACTGCAAGCTTCACTGCTTCTGAAGCACTATGATTTAGATCTAGTAAAAGAATTTTACTGCAATTTATCTTGTGATATTCTGAATGAGAATGCTATGAGTTATAGAGCAGAATATGTGCAGGGCCGGGTAGTCCGTTTTGATGCTTCTCATCTAAATCTATTTTTAGGATTTGATAATTTGATTGGTGATCTCTTTTATAATGATGATTGGAATGTGTCAAATGACTTAATTGCTATACGGTACTGACTGGTGGGAAATTGACTGCATGGTCGTCTAGATCTGTACTTCGTTCTTCAATGCTTACTCAAAAGTGTTTTGTGTTCTTTAAATTAGTTATGAGCAACTAATTTAAAGAACAGGCCAAATTGATTTATGTGATTGGTACTGGGGTGTGATTCAATCTTGGACGCCTCATCATTGAAGCTATGTTGGTCATTAAGACTAAGCCACATTCTTTATTATACTTTCCATGCTTAATCTCTCAATTTTTATATGCCAACGAAGTTCCCAGGATAGAGTCGAGTATACTTGAGTTGGTGGCCTTGATAAATATCTCTCCAAGGATTTTTCGTCAACCACGGGTGGTGGATTTACCGTACACCACATTTGGCCCCTCGGATGTGTCGGGGACGACTTTAGTCAATCCTCATGCAACTCTCTTTATTGAAATTGAGAGGATTGAAGGTATCATTCAAGTGGCTATTGATGCACTTCGCCACTTAAAACAATGAGTTCTACGCTTTCCCAACACTTCTTGAATTAGTCTTTTTGGCATATGTTGTCCCAAAAGGGCAGAAGATAAGACTTGACTGACGTTGTCCTTAATCTTCTGTGATTTGTTGTTTATGCTTGACTTGTGCTTGTGTTGTCTATTGAATCTTAAATTAAGGGGGAGCATTGTGGATTCAATAATTATATGTCCAATTACGTTATTTAGGGGGAGCTTAAGAGTTGTGATAGAAATGCCAAAAAGGGGGAGATTGTTAAGATATATAGTATGTGTCTTTTATTTAGTTTTGGTATCTTGTTTATTAATTAGACATATAAGATATTAATTGGACTTGGATTCAAAGAGATGTGGTTGCTACACTTATAGTTGTGAAAGAATCCTACACAAAATTGAAGTCTATTATTATCACGTTGGTGGTGTATTATGTGTGTGAGGCTTAAAGGGTACTGCTGAAATTTTAGAGGTATGGCAAAGGGTTTTTTTGTATGGATTTTGGGTCTTTGCAGTGTGTTCTTTGTTGTGTTAATTGACGACAATCTTCAGTGCTTTTGTTATTATTGGTGCGTTAATGGCGTTTTTGCAAGATAGCTGAATTGAATTTGTGACATCTGGCTTTGGTGAGACACGGCTATCTTTAGTGCTTTTATTGTTGGTGCGTCAATTGTGTTCCTATGACATATAGCATAAGTGACTTTGTGGTTTCTTATTTTGGTGAGACACGACTCTGTTTTTTTTTTTTGGGAGTGAACATTAGTGGGAGATTCACTATTCTGTATTGATCGTATGGGGATTGGTCACGTTGGATTGTCATATTTGTGGAGTGGCTTACGATTGGACTGATTATGTGTAAACAACTTTCAGATTTCTTTTTGAGGAGCTAAACCCATAGGAAAGTTGTTCTGTTTCAATCTCAAATGTGTTCAGATTTTGATATTAATTGTTCAGATACTTGAGTCTTTTATTATTGTTTTTCATTAAACATTGTTTGAGAAAATCTTTTGCCGAGGTTAGTACGAGGTGGTTGTACTATTAGGTGTGAAATACTATCACAGGAAGTAAGGTTGAGAGATAGTGTCAAGGGTTGAGTGGTGTCGGTTTAATAAAGCCTTAGGTAAATCTATTACACTTTCGTGAAAGTATTAAGCTAGGTGAGGGCCCCGTAGCATGAACATAGTATGCCGAACAGTGTTAACAAATCTTAGTTTTGATTTATTTTTTGTTCTTTTAATTTTCTGATTTTTTTTTGTTTGCTAGAAACGAATTTGAAAGTTTGCGAAACTATTGCGCCGTACAGTTTTTCACATATAAACTAAATAACTTATCCAATATATTCATCAGAATTTTAATGATGCTATTCATATACCACGATCTAATTGATTTTAAGGATATCCATAATAATAACCCGATTATATATGCTTCACAAAGGAAAGGTGCAAGACATACGGGCGCGCCTCAGTGAAAAAAGAACAAAAGAGAAAAGACTGAATGTGACCAGCGGGGTCTGGAGGTCGAAGCTAATTAGCAATACATGTAAGAAGGGATAATGTATAGCAGCTAGTCACAACTCATGCTAACTAGGAAAGGCAATTTTAGTGGAAGAAACCTTTCATGAGTTGGCCTCTCGCATGTTGTGGGTATGGCTTTAAGCATTGTAAGGACCATCTTTTGCAAGTTTCTCTCTTCTTCAATCATTAGACCATCACTTTCGCTGCATATGCAATGAGGATCCTAAAGCGAGAAATCCAGTGATTTTTTGCACTTTCGATCTCCCTTTCCCAGTTATCTCTCTCTGGATTGATTAGGATACGTATCATGAGTTCATCTAATTAATATATGTTCATCATGTTTTAATGATTTCCGTTCGATTTGGTTGTCTGCCACATCAAAACCAATTAATTTGCTGTCAGCATTTTGGTAGATGGGAATGGAATCAACTTTCTCCCTCACTCTGTCTCTTTCTTTTTTTCTTCGATTGTTTGGTAAAGGCCATAATTTTATTTATAGCTTAGTTTCAAAAGTCAAAAAGTTCTCTTAAATTAGTTTAGATATTTCGGGATAGTACGATTGTATATCTCATGGGAAGCTTAAAATCGTACTTGACCTTCAGCAATCATCACCAGTTTCGTTATCCCAACGTTAATAACTAGATAAGGCTTATGAAATTCAGGAGGATAAGGAACCTCCATTAGAATGCTAGGTGTCAAGGGAAATAAGCAAGGGTCTGAATGGTACTCAAGTCTGTCAAATGTCTTGTATTGCTGCTAAACAGATAAAGTTAAAAAGTTATAAATAGTGACAATATAATATGTACGACAATGTCACTACAAGGTTCTGAGTATTGTGCGTAGCACAGTACTTCCCTTTAACAAGTGCGACCTGTTCCGCTACAAGTTCTACTGATATTTTTTCCTACTTAATGATGTCTTATTAGTTAATTAGAATCACCACCTAGTGACAAGTTAATATGCTTGACAGTAGCAAATTGAAGAGTCTTATCATGCATGATAGAAGAGCCACTGCAGAGCCATGATGGTAGTTAAGAAAGTTAGGTTTTTAGGTACAAGGGGTAAGATGCATGGTTTGGGAGAGTCCCAACATGACAGAGACAGTTGAGGCAAAGGATCACTTCTTTATCTCTTCTTTTCGGTATTGCAAGAAGACGTGGGAAAAAGATATGATTGCTTGAAGGGAATCACAAGCTTGATTCCCACATGCTCACTGTTCTAGTGCAATTCGTGTCCTGCTTGGAGGAATCTCACTGGATATAGGAAGCATCTTCTCAAGCGCGATATCCAACAAAAACAAGAGTCCTAGAAACATTTAGGTCTTTCTCCATACTCGAGCTGGATGCCTCGAAGCGGAAGTTGGAGCCACTAAGTTGGATGGAAATGGAGTCGAGATTCTCTCTAGCCTTCAGTACACTAGAATTGTGAATTATTAGGGTTAATTTAAAAATTCTCAAACTTTATCAGCAAATATTAAAAAATAATATTAAAATATTTAATTTTTAATAAAAATTATTAGACGTTAAACTCTCCGTTAATTTGAGTGACGTGACTTGTGTTTTTATGGTATGACTGTCAAATATTATACTTGTATTAAATTTAAATTTTATTATTTAGTAAATTAAAAATATTAAATGCCATTAAATAATTATGCAGTAAAAATATAAAAGAGTGTGCAATTATTTTATTTTTTGGATATTTTTATTTTATTAAATAATAGAATTTATATATGAAATAAATAGCCAGTCAAGTAATAAAAATACTAATCCATTATGACTAGCTATATCGTATAATGTCAAGCTATTTTTGTTAAAAAAGGAAAGTTTGAACATTTTACCAGAAGTTCATCTTAGTATTACAAAATTGAGTCAGGTTTAATATTTTTTTGCAATTAACTCTGATTATTATTGTTGTAATCTTGGCTGTCAAATCTTCATGGCTTATTATTTGAATACGGATCCCTCACTAACTATAAGTGTTTTATATCCAAAAAAAAAAAAAAAACTATAAGTGTTGCCCTTTATCCCAAATGCGATCTCAGGTGACAAGAAATTCCATTTAAATGATAACAATATCCAAAATAGTGATTTATTAAATATTTATATGCCCCAATAATTCCATTAGTGATTGTTTTATAAACTTTGGCCAAATATATACAGAAGGACCTCCTTTATTAGTATAAGATCATGTACGATATAAAAGTTTCAAAGTGTATATATTATTATTATTAATTTTCCATATACGAGATAACCTCATTTTAAAATATTTTTTTGACCAGTTAAAGAATTAATTATTTCCAATAATTATTTTTAAATTGAGAATAAAAATAAATAAAACTTGTAACCTTACTTTACATTCCTCTGTTTTATCCCAATAGATTTAGTATTGCAATTTGTAGTTTTCCTTCGATTTTCGTCCTAACATTAGTGTGTGCACCACTAGCTAGCTCGTCTATGTATATATACTAGTTTCTAGTCTTCCATACAGTATTAAAGCAATATCATATCTTTGAAAAAATCCCAATCTCATCCAATCTTTTAGTTATTAAGGGTGTGTTTACTTTCAGAAAACAGTTTTTTGTTTTCTATCTTGATTTTTTGCATATATTTTCAATTTTCATTTTCAGTGGAA
>JAOSBL010000008.1:29543655-29556364 GCA_027568915.1 Erythroxylum roraimae
TTAACATGTTTTATCATCATTAAATGGAGTTATGATCTTATTAATAAATGGTTTAATGGAGGTCTTTTAATGATAGCATGTAACTTATTAGCATTCATTGGATTAAAGAAGAAAGAGGTGCATTTGGTGGACCATCTTCCTTCTTTTCAACACAAAACCGAAAATGAGATGTGTCATTACGATTTTTGGTCTTTCCATATAGCCATCTTAAAACAAATGAGAAGAGTCTCATTTATTGGCTTCTTTATGTTTGATTAAGGAAGGAAGTGATGCATTGGATGCACTTCACTTCTTCCTTTGAGGCTTAACCAAAATTGTGAGAGTGAATACAATGTGTTGTTGAATTTTTATCTCTCTCTCTCTCCTATCTTGCATGGGTTGGCCAAAATTTGCATGAGAGGTGTCTCATCATTGGGTTCTTTCTTTTAAGGCAAAATCTCTTTAAGTTTTCTTCTCCTTTCCCACCAAAGGATCTTTTTAACCAAGTTGTCCAAGGAGAATAAGTGGTAGATCGGATTAGTCGAGAATACAATAACGAGAAGAGGATACAATAATGAGAAGATGATATATTACCTAGGAGAGGATACATTGCCGAGGATAGGATAGCACAATGAGGAGTTAAAGCTGTAGCGAAGGAGTCGGTAATAATTTTCATCTTATTGTTTATGTAAATTATTTTCTTTATACCGTATCATGTATGGCTTGGCATGTTAATTTGGTTATATTGCTTCCGCTGCAATTTTGATTTCTAAAAAAAAGTTTTGAAATCTATCGTTTTAGCCAAATCTTGCATGCTTAATTTTTCGATCCAACACAACATCAGCAAGTTAATGTTGTCAACAACCAAAAGGAACACTTGAAATATTCATCCCAAGTAACAGGCGTGATTTACACCTGTGTGAACGATATAGGAGATGATAAACAGCTGGATGTCATAGGTGTGACATGTTAAGTCACACCCATGAGAACCTATAATGAATTGTCACGGGTGTGACATGTTAAGTGACACCTGTGAGAACCTATAATGAATTGTCACAGGTGCAACATGTTAAGTCACACTCGTGAGAACCTATAATGAATTGTCACAAGTGTGACATGTTAAGTCACATTTATGAGACCTTCTCACGAGAGTGATTTAACATGTCACGCCCATTAGACATTTTGGAAATTTTTTGATTTTAATATGTTTTTTTGTAATCTCCTTTCTTTTATAACAAGCTTTCTTCATGAATTAATTGTTATATCAAGTAACATATATTTTCTCATTAACTTTTGTTTGCAAATGTAGATGATGCTATGATGTTGATTTAACTGATGAAACAGGAACTGTCAAAGCTTCTATTTTTTGGCAAATTCGGTGAAAAACTCTTGAACTTCAGTGCAATTAAAGCTATGCAATTTTACCACCAGGTTATATTTTTTTTTACTTACTACAAATAGATTTACATTTAATAACAAGAATTATGACATCTTTATCATATGATTAATAATCTACATTTTTGCCTTCCCATAACAAGAGTATGGAACTTCCTTTAAAAAAGGTACACGCAGAATTGAAAACCAAGACATTTCTTGTTCATATCAAACCTATTCACATGCACTCACCAGATGGAAGACAACGCTTCACTGTTATATATTACCGCTAAACTGATGATACTGAATTACAAAAGGGTTCAACTTCAATTGAAAAAGATGGTGGCATTTTAACCGATGATCAAAATAACAATGCTGACATTACACCTACACCTATTTCAGGTATTTATCATTATTTATTCAATCAATTTTTGCATTTTTATCTTTATCAAACAACGTGAACTTCTTCTTTTTTTCGTGAAATATATTATCATCTATTATTTAATTACTCAGCATTTTTATCAAAAAAAAATGTTCACTTTTATAATCTGTGGCTAACATATTTTGGTTTTTTTATATTTTTAGAAGATGTTCTTGTTTCTTCATCAAGAGTAAGATAATGTCTTCACAAAAGATTCAGCGACACTGAACCCACACCAGCCTCAAATGCAGATGTTAATGACAACAACAAAAAACCCAAATTGTCATAGACTTTTTTCACAGTTCATCAAACAACATAAGCATGTAATTTTTCTAACTTTTGTGTTTTAATTTCCTCTTTTCTTGAACTTGTTCTGCTAGCCTTTCATATGTTTCTCGCTTGTACTTGGATTTACTATTCCTTTTTGGTATCCATATTTAGCTCAAAGTAACCATTTTCTTTATTTGTTTATTTGCTTGCTTTTAACATGCCTTATTTTTTGTTTCATTTTAATTCCTATCACATGTTTTTTAAGTAGCTTCTCGTAACTACAGCAACAACATAATAAAAATTTTGGCTGTACATTTAAAAGGTGAAAATATTAGTCTGATTTGAACAGTCCTGTTGATATTACATAGGATTTTATTATTTCTACACAAATGAAACCTTGTTAGATATTTTCTTTTACCTTGTTCTCGACACAATTCGAAACTATATACAATAAACTCAAAATTTACCTTTTCTTTCTTGAACCTCTATTATTTTTATACGCAACCCTTTTTCAATAAGAAATGTGCCTCATATTGTAAATTAACCTATTCTTTTTACAATATTATTGTACAAATAGAAAATAAATAACTACTTAGCATGCACCGCAACACAAATAATCAATATCTACTGTAAATACTTGATGTACGTATTACCATATCAAAATTTACAAATTTTTAACTGATTCTTCTTTTCTAAATATCTATCAACTTAACAATTAAACCTATCTTTAAAGGTCACTAAACACAAGAATTATAAAGCAAATATGATCTATCCATTTGCTTTTATTACTCTGTCAACTTTATATTATTCTAACCCTAGAATATTATTCTCCCTCTTTCGCGACATCCGAATCATTTTGCCCTATTTGCCTACCTATTACTGTGTCAAACTTACGAAGTTTAATAAGATCAAATTAACTATAAGACCAACTATTTTGATTTTATCTTTTGTTAAAACTACACTAAGACTATCATTTAAACATACACATTATGGTAAAACCTTGACCACAATGACATCAGATACTATATAAACATCAAAATCTACAATGACCTAACAAACTAAAAATATTTAAAAAGCAAAAACTTCCACTCACAAATAAAACATTTCCACAGAACTAAAAAATACATTGAAATTGCATATGCATACATATAAAACATAGATTAATTATCAAGACTCTTTCTTCTTCACCGACTCTCTCTAATTTTCTTATCTTCTTCCTTTCTGTTCATCTCGTCTGTGTCCCCAAACGTGATGAAATTAGTTAAGATTAATGCCCCTTCATCTCTCATTCACAAAATAATGTCACTAAGATGCATACAAATTTCAACATACAAAAAGAAGCCAGATTTGAGAAAATTAACAACAACAATACCTAAATACTTAAACTTTATTTTACTCAACCAAAACCAAAAACACTAAACTATGAAGACAAACAAAAAAAATTAATAATGACAACAAATTATTTTCTCATTTAATAATTAAAGATGTCAAAGATCAATTTAATAAACACAACCTAAGATTTTGAAACTCATAATAATTCATGAAAAAACTATTCTTCGTATGCATAACCATAATTAACAAGTACGTCAACTAAAAGACTATTAATAAATGTTCTAGACACTCACTCCACTTTCCATTCTCTCAGGCATTCAAAGGTCATAAATATTCGTTCATTAAATGTTAAGCATCTAACATAAGCTTGCTCACTAATCCAATCTTCGATACTAAATATCGAACGCAAACATTAATCCAAAGGTCTTTATTTTGGTTGTAATGGGGCCAAGCTAACGGTAGGACAAAAGATAAATTCAAGCTTTAAACCATAGAACTAATTGAGCATTTGAAATCATACAAACTAGTAAAACATAAAATATACAATTTTTTCTTTTCAATTACAAACTTAGCCCTACCAATCTCGCTTACTTTTCCCTTCTCCCCTTTCTTTTCATTTTCTTTTCATTTTTTGTTTCTTTTGCATTTTCTGCTTCTCTTCCTTTTTTCTTTTTTTCATTTTTCTCATTTTTTACTTGATATGATTTGTATTTTTTCCTAATTTACAACAACATCAGTTCAAAAAGGAAAAAATGTGGACAACAAATGCAAATTATTACAACCCGACCCACCCCTTACTTTTAACCTAGCTATATGCTATGCTTCTCCCATAATTATTCCCTACAGTCGATTATACCTTTTAAATGTTCAACTTGCCCTTATGGCAGATGTAATGAAAAGAGATTAACAATGAAGGCCAAGGCTCATATTATGGGTTTTAACCAAAAAAAAAGGTTTCATCTAAGCTCAAGGGGGCTCACTAAGGATAATATCATGGTGGCTTTTTAAGCTGTCAAGATAAATCCTAAATGCCTTCATCACTTCAATGTTTGCATAAGATTATGTAATCTCAACTAGTATTTGCAAGCAAGTTCTAGATTTGCGTAACCATGAAAGAATACTCTCAGCAATGAATACTTTTAACTGGTATACGATATCTCAAAAAAGCTCAAATTCTTACCAAAGGAAGGTCGGATTCATCAATCATAACAAGCTAATACCCTTTCAATTGAAATCCAAGACAATCAGTTTATGCATGCAAGTATATTAATTCACTCATATTATGCATTTATAATCCCCGTCGAGTTCATTTAATAACCGAACATCTCTACCTATTAAACAAGAAAACAAACACGTAATGTACAAATATACACTATCAACATCATAAGAAATTAATTAAAGGATCTAAGATGCAAACAACATTAATCAAGACAAATAATAAAACTAAAAATAATTTAATGACAAACAATCAAAATAATAAAAAGAAAAAGATAGAAATACAATACTAAGATGAGGTGGACGTTGTCTCGAACGAGGATTTAAATTCGCTAGGAAATTCTCCATCTTTGCTATGCTAGCCTCAATCTTGTCGAATCTATCATTCGTTCGTCATTCAAATACACTTAGTTGATTGAGCAATGATTGATATTCAATAGAATTAGGTGCAATGTTCCAACGCATAGCTTCGGGTGGCAAAGCGTCATCCCCTTCTGTCCCTTCACCTACTTCAACGCGACTACGCTTACTACTTGAAGCTTTTGTTGTGTCGTCATTAACAAGAACATAACGATCACCTTGTCGCCTTACAATTTTCATAGACACCAACGATTGCAAGTCTAAACTAGAGTTCCCTAAAAATAACTGTATAACTTTCCTCTCAGTTAGTAAACCAAGATGCTTTGCAATTTGGGTGAAAAATCCTCCAACTACTATTTTGTTGGCTTTAGCTTTAGCCACATCCATTAGATGTATACTTAACCTCATACCAGCATTAAAATGTTTAACATGCACCATACACCACAACACAAACATTTCTGCTTTAGAGACTACACCTTGGCTATCTCCTCTACCAAATATCATAGAAGTTAAAAACCTATGAAGATAACAAATGCTAGGGTCCACTAAAGCAGATGATTTAGACCTATTTGGAGAAAAAATGTTTCTTGAACTAGTAATTTCATTCCAAAATTCTATAGGCCTAAATTCATTATGGTAGCCATATAAATCACTATGTGAAAATCCAATTATATTATTCAATACATCTAAAGTAATAACATGTGGCATATTCATCAAGCTAAGTGTCATATTAATCATGATGCCATCTTCGATCAAGATCAATTGTAAAGTAGTCAAAAATTATAAATTTAATTCAATGTAAGAATTTTTTTAAAAATTCAGCAAATCTGTCCCATCCTATATTATGCAACAATTCATTCACTCGGTCTGCTATTCCTAATTCAATAATAGCTCCATGATTAATAAATTTGTTTGACATAATCAGACGATCTTTTAAAGCTGCATATCTTAACTGGCTCTCACGACTGTCAAATTGGAGACAAGGATTACCTAAAATAGGCATATCATCCGGTTGAGAAGATGAAGATATCGACAATCTCCCACGAGGCATAATCTGAGTAGCAATCAAGAATGAAAATAATTTCGTAAATCTTAGACCAAACGAAACAGTTTATTACTTGATTAGGTTTGGAGCAGTTAAAAAATATGGCAAACATGAAATCCTACGATAATATGAGTCCAAAACGGTCATACGAAGAACGAACATTGGGATTGTTTTCTAACAAACACATGGCATAATTCTGGTGGTATAGAGAAAATCACACTTAAGAAATCCATTTATTTAAAATTATTTATGTTTAAGAATATACACAAGTTCTACATACTTTTCAACTTTCTGATAGGCCATATTTAAGTATCAACAAAAGTTAGCCCCACCCACATGATAACGTATACCTAATCACCCATCTGAGACCTATAAAATGGATCATTTTATACTTTACATGCTCTTAAAAAATCTAACCCAAGATGGATGAAGCAACAATTTTTAAACTTAACTAATTATAAAAAATAAATTCAAATTTATAATATCAATTTCAATTTGGGCTTAAATGTACAGGCTTTAATAAATAATTATAAAGTAAAGGATTAAAACAAAGAAGACAATTAAAGAAAAGAATAACTCCCCCTCATAAACCCAGATTATACCTTATCTAATTGAACATGTTATACTAACATCACAACAGCAATTAACTTTGTCTCTCTACAAATGCGACAAACAAACTATAAAATGATAACAAGTTTAGTTTTAAGGAAAGTTAGCAGGTATCTCACCGACAGTTGATGGTAAATGACGCGTTGGAGCAGATGTTAGGGAAATTGAGGCCACAAAAGAAGGTAGTGGCTGACGAGAGGAAGTCGCAGGAATCACCAAAGAACAAATTTAAGGTCGAAGAAGAAGAGCCTGCAATGAGTGTGATATTTGCTTGTGCGGCTCAATTAGATTAGGTTAGGTTTAGGGATTTTAATATCAGTCACAGGTGTGACTTAATAACTCACACCAGTGACTTTTTTTTTCCTTATTTTAATTAACTATTTTTATTAATTGATTTTAAATATTCTTTCAGTCACGAATGTGACTTAATAAGTCACACTCGTGACTTTACTTTGTATATTTTATCCATTTATAGCAAATACATTACACTATAAGTTTCCATATTTTATTTTATTTTTCATTCCTAATTTTTATGAACTAATTTTATTAATTTATTTTAAATATTCTAACTCTTGTATTTTAACTTATTTTCTCCCGAATAATTTTATCCACATTCATAAATTTTAACCTTTTTAATTCCTTCCTTACTATACATTTCCAAATTTTGTTATTTTGTTATTTTTAATTTCAAATTACTTATTTTATTTATTCATTCTAAATGTTTGAACTTTTATACTTTTACCTAAGTAATAAAATTTTATCCGCAATCACCCAATTCTATTTTTTCCCACAAAATTTTAAATTACATAATATTCATTTATACATTAGCTTTAGATAATATAACATATTTATAAATACTCCTTAATTCTAAATTGAGTGGGCATTATATTTATTTGGATTATCACTGCGAATTTGCACAGTGTCCATCTGCTAGTGTTAATAAGTGATACTTTTTAAGAATTAATATTAAAGTATAGATTTTACATACATGAACTTGTTTGCATTGGGTGTTGACGAAGGTCACACCATCATGCTTCTTAGTATGAGTGTGCAAAACGAGCTGGCATAGTGTAGGCTTCCTGTCCATAGACTTTTCCTGCACCAGAATAAATTGTTATAACTGAACTACAATTTATAAAAATTCTGGCAGAATTTTCTCTATTTTTATGATATATGCCCCATATTAGAAAAAAATTTTAACTCAACAACACAGTCATTAATGGCATCAGACATTTACAACATTATTATTCTCCATAATGCACATATGTTTTCATTTTAAATTTCTTACATCAAATTACATTGAAATCAAATTTCATACATTAAAGTACAAAAATTAGAAAATAAGTGTACAGTTTTGATACTTATAAGTTGAAGTGCATGCTCCTAGTGGGTCAAAGATCCTCCAGTGTGTACGGGTAGGCTCTCTCCGTCTAGTCCTCCACGTTTGTTAACAAAATTGCGCTCTGAAATGGATATTGCCTTGGGTGATGCCCAATATTGTTGCCAACGAGTCCATATTTCTTCAGATATATATGGTGGTCGTACATCATTCTTCTGTATTGAAGCAAAAAAAGACTTTATCACATGTAGGAGCTCACCTCTCCCATACATTATAAATTACAGCATCAAACTTTGGATCCTAAAAAAATTCTTTTTGAAAAAAAATAAAAACATATAATAAGTACTTATAAATGACATTATTTATCTAATTAATGTATAAAATTAGATAAAATTAAAAAATTAAAGAATATATTTTGTGTACCTCAAACTCCTAATAATAAAAATTATTTGTCGACTGAGAGACATTCTTCCATATATAACCTTCAAGATCTATCCTCTCCTTAAACTTGGATGAGATATTTCTTGAGCACTTCCAGATGAAACCAACCTAATATATAAGTTATTTTAGATCATTTTCAAATTAAAACCTATAACTTCAATATAAACCTATGATATTATCATGTATTACAAAATTGTGGGGATTTTACTTACAAATTGTTGACAATTGTGATGTAAGTTCTTCCATCAACTCCCTTCGCCCTAAACTGGAGGTCATCTCCTTCATCCGCAACATTAACCCCTAATATCTATGTCGGTATAGGGGTGGTGGATGATGTAGGGCTGGTAGATAGTGTAGCAGAGTTGCTGGATAGTATAGCAGCAGGTACAGAAGGTGATGCCTCATTTGGATGTGCAGTACCATCTGTAAAATGTGATGCTTCACCTAGAAATGCACTAGCTTCTCCAAATCATTATAACCTGAACCTTGGCTGCATCATATCCTGTTTTCTCTTTGGTAGCATATTTTTAACCTAAAATTCACATTTTATGAATTTTTCAGTAATAGAACAATATAAATTCAATATATAACTATATATTATTGATGTAATAATAGATTTATTCATATAATACTCTATTACAAACACAAATTAGTCGCTATCAACACTTAATTGTAAATCAAAATCATCATAATCTTCTTTTTCTGAAGAATTAGAATCAAACTCAAGCTCCTCTTCAAATCTCTCTCCCTCCTCATCCTCTCCAAAAATGAAATGTCAACATATTCAAGATTTAGATCGTTCAAAGGTTCATTCTTGTCATATGTTACTTATGCATTTATTTCATAAACATCTTCCTGAAAGGTTTCACTTTCAATTCTCTTATTTTTCTCCTTTTCCATATAATTAAAAAACACCTCTAGGTTTTACTTTACATACAACCAACCAATCTGATTTATCTCGTCGTAAACTAAGAAAAAGAACATAATATACCTGAATCACTTACAACGCCAACATGAAAGGTTTAAATTGTTTAAATCTTCTTTGCTGGTCGATTTCAACTAGATTGTATCAATTGTACACTTTTGTTCCAACGTTAGGAGTTGGATCAAACCATTCACACTTAAATATCACACTCCATTTTATTGGCAATGTATGGTACTCAATTTCAAGTATCTTAATAATTTTACCATAGTAATCCATCAAGTCTCCCTGTATACAAACCTCATTATTTACTTTTGTCAAGCTCTATAACTTTTAGCAACCCTAATTCATCAATCTCCTGCAATATCTCTTCACCAACTTTATGAGGGGGAGGAGGTATTTGTACCATCATATTCTTAATGAACTTTTTTTTATTATGTCTAAATGGATTATCTAAAGGAAGAAATTTCCTATGGTTGTCAAAATACGATATTTTGGCCCCGTTAGAAAGATAAAACGCGTCATAATCATTGCTACCATAAGGACAAGCCAATTTTTCTGTTGTGCTCCATCCAGACAACATAACGTACGCAAGAAAATCACTAATAGTCCACATCAAAGTTGCCCTCAACCAAAAAAAATCCTAAGAGACATATCATATGTCTCCATGCTAAATTCTCAAAGATAATACAATTCAAAGACCAATGGTTGTAAGAAAACATCAATTTTATGCTTCGGCTTCGTAAGCCGTGACTCAATCACCATCAAGAACATATATGCCTCATTCATACACATCTATGGAGGCAAATTATAAGGAGAAATTATGATTGTCCATGATGAATACAATTGGTTGGATTGACCAAAAGGTTGGAATTCGTCTGTTGACAATCTCAACCTAACATTTTGACTTTTAGTTGCAAACTCAAAATAGGTGTTATTGAAATGTTTCCATGTGAACACATCCAATGGATGACTCATTACTCCATCTTCCTATTCATGTTCATTATGCCATCTCATGTGAGATGTAGTAACATCAAAAGCATATAATCTTTGAAGTCTCAGAGTTAGCGAGAAATAATATATCGCTTCCAAGGTACTAATTTTTGTTTCATAGAACATTTTCTAGGTTTGAACCTATATTGACCACAAAATTTGCACTCTTGTCATTCCACATCATCTCCCTAAAACAGTATACATCCAAAATTGCAACAATAAATTTTTCCAACTGGCAAACTAAGACCCCTAATAATTGTCTTCATATTGTAGAAATTATCAACCATTGTATGATCAGGAGGCAATGATTCATTACTCCAAGCAAGAATTTTATCCAAACTTCAATCAGAAATATGCCTTTAAGACTTTATGTTCAATATTCGAGCAGCTGAAGATAATTGAGTCATAGTCTCACAATTTAGCCATAATTCTTGATCAGCTAATTTTAGCAAGTCAATAAACATTTTTGCATATAGGTTTAGTTCTTCTTCAAGATTTTTTATATTTTCCTGAAAGTTATAACTGGCTGCATCATAAACCATTTGGGTGTAAGGATTTTCAGTTGCACCCATATTATTTGTTACAAATCCAATCCCCCTTCAACCCATCCATATTTATTGACGATTTTACTTCATTATCCCTTGAGATGCTACAAATTAATGGCTCCCCATGTCGTGTCCACGCAAAATAATTTAGAACAAACCCTTTTCTTAACAAATGGAGATTCACTTCATCAATAAGAAGAAAACGAATATGTTTGCATTTTTTACATGGACATCTGATATTTGGACCATCCATATATGCAGGTTGAGAACATGCATAGTGAATAAAAGCTTCAACTCCCTCAACAAACTCAGGATTAATGAAAACATTAGGTGTTAATCATCTATACATCCAAGATCTTTCAACATTACTTATTTCTGAAAAACTATTATTTAAAAAAGTGATTTCATAGTTAGTATCCTTCATTTCCCTTAAATTTACAGAACATTTAATCTTTACTTTATAGAACATCCCCTAAGGTTTTACAGGTCTCTGACCTATTTCCCCTCCAAATTGAAACCATCTATCCCAACATATGAGTTCACAATTATACAAACTGAACTTATGTGAGTATCAGTCAAATAAAACAATATGCCAACCAGGCACTGTGGTACGTGGCATTGTTTACACATGTGAATTGAGAAAGCAAATTCTTGCTGTGACTCCTAGGCTCGTGGAATCTTTCACAATAAGCCTCATGGGAGCTGCATCATGGGTTTCTAGCCTATATATCATCCTAGGGGTTTATTATGCTTCAAATCATCCATAATTATACAAACTCACTCGACATCTAGTAAATACTTATGTAATTCATACATTTAGCCATCAATCATTCTAACAATATTCCAAACAACAACATACAATGGTACGTGGCATTGTTACACCATATGAATCGAGAAAGCAAGTTCTTACTGTGACTCCTAGGCTCGTGGAATTTCTCACCGATAAGCCTCAAGGGAGTTGCATCACAATTTTCTAGCCTATATACCATCCTAGGGGTTTATTATGCCTCAAGTCATCCATAATTATACAAACTCATTTGACATGCTATAAATACTTATGTAATTCATACATCTAGCCATCAATCATTCTAACAATATTCCAAACAACAACATACAAAACCAAGATAACTATGTTTTCATTAATCACTTAAAAGCTGATCTCCAAAGTTTGATTTTAAACAAGCACTATGGTACGTGAATTGTTACACCATATGAATCGAGAAAGCAAGTTCTCGCTATGACTCCTAGGCTCGTGGAATTTTTCACCGATAAGCCTCATGGGAGTTGCATCACAGGTTTCCAGTCTATATACCATTCTAGGGGTTTATTATGCCTCAAATTATCCATAATTATACAAACTCATTCGACATGCTATAAATACTTATGTAATTCTGTTGCACCCCGAACTTTCGGTGGAAATTAGAAATATTAAAATGAATTTAAATGAGTATTTTTGTATATGAATTATGTTAGAGATGTTGTTGTGCTTTAAGAAAATTTATGATAAAAGAATTGATTAGTTTTGATGGCTTTGATAATTGAGTAGATTTGTATGGTTTATGAAAGATTAAGTGATTAAGGTGAATGAGTTGATTGAAATGGAAGTTGAAAATTAAGAAATAAAGAGAAAAAGTGTGAAATTTTGGAGAATTAAGAAAAGTTTGACTTTTTGGTCATAGAGTTGACTTTTTGATTTAGGCAGAATTTGAGAATATGATTTTCATGAAAATTGTAGCTCCTGTCGAGAGCTTTCTGTCGCCATAAAGTTTGATATTTTTCGATATCGAGAGTGAAAGTTATGATCAGTCAAAGTTAAGTATGATTTTGCTTTGTGTTTGGAAAATGTTCATAGGGTAAGATTTGT
>JAOSBL010000008.1:29560979-29575598 GCA_027568915.1 Erythroxylum roraimae
AAAAAAATACTCTCTTATACTTTTTGTCCAAATTGGATTACTTTACTTTATTCGTTTTGACCAAAATACCAAACCCCCAGTTTTATCAACGTTCAATTGCAATTTTTGACATTTAGGCTAGTTTAGACCTTTTTCACTTGGTTCTAATTAAGTGAGACGACCCGAGGGTGCAACCTTTACCGCAATCTTGGAATTTAGTTTATTTGACCGGTTTCCAAGGATCGATCACAAGATCGTATCGACAGAGCCGTGATCATCCGCCAAGCACATACATTCATAAACATCACAACAAATATGAATAGGGATGACATACTTAATCAAATACATAATGAAACATGCTTCAATATGTTGTTCATATACCATAAATTCACCTTCAAAAGTAATAAAATTATCAATATAAATGTTAATGCTCATCAATACTAATTATTTATGTTGTTATGTTGTATTTCTTATTTATATCTATTTACTTTACTTTTTATGTTAGGCCTACATATTCCCTTGGGTGTGAATAACGAGAGCTGTGGATATCCGAAAATATCAAACTATGGATACCTAAAAGTATCAAATTATAGATACCCGAAGGGATCAAACTGTGGATACCCGAAGGCATCAAATTATGGAGACATTATAGTCTCAAAATAAAGATAGCATTGCTGTCAAACTGTAGCAGTTGCACTGTATCCCTATAGGCATGCCTTTCTATCCACCACCTAGATCATAGAGTAGGCACTGTAACATTTCATTTAACCATTTGTCAATTTCACCAATCATATATTGACAAGTCATATGATATATATTTCAATTCATAAATTATATATCTGTGTTCATACATGCAAGTCATAACGTATCACTATTAGAAGGGTGTCAAAATCATACTTATAGAATCACACTATACACATATGAGCAATAAATATGCATACCAATTATTTATGTAGATGTAAGTTTTCTTTTGCATGCATTATGTTCAATATTAAGTTTCAATGTTTGATCACCCAATTCACACATGGTAAGTCCTATTTCATTTATTTGTAGGTGTTTCAAAGGTTTCATACCCATTCAAAAAGGTTCAGATAAGATTCGGTAAAAATTGAAAATGAAAACAAACTGAAAATAGTGCAATTTGGGCTAAGCCCACGGTGAGTCTAAAAATAGACAAACAATCAGTCCAGAAGCAAATCACATGACGAACTCCACTTATTCCTTAGTATTGAGTCTTCTAGAAATTTGTTCCTCTATGTATCTAGTTTCCATAGAACTAACAATCAGAACAATTGAACTTCCCAATCATAAGATATAGACTAAATATCACAAGCTACTCCAAAACAGGAACAACATCGGGTCATCATTGTTATCTTAATTTCCCATGTTATAAAGCCAGAATTAAGTCAAAGTATCTTCTAGATATTTCTAATTCTATCTCTTAGGTTTCATATGAAACTGAAATCACTAGATTTGGAGGTTTGTAGGTTGAGTTATGACTCAAACAATGTGACTAGTTCAACAAACCCTATACAGAATTCCATTACACGATACTCTCTTGTCATATTCAACCAATTCTATGCAAGATAACAGTAAAATAACACCAAAGCATCATCCTAGAAACTACTCCACATCTAAATGAATCTTTTTATCCATTCAAACATACACACAAAGAGAAATTAGACTATGTGTAGTCTCAAACTTTAGAATTGGCAAAGTAGATCTTTTAATGCTTTTCCTTCCCTCCCTCTTTGGTTTGGCTTGAATCACCAAACGAAAAAAGATGGGATGAAGAAGGTGAAATGGAGAGGAGAAAAATATGAAGTTAAGCCATCAAAGTGTAGTCCATCTCCCCTCTCCATATGCCTTTTCATGAATTTTCTAGTCTTTGACACATGCTTCAATCCCATTAGACCATATATTACAATCCTATTGGACCACGTGTTACAATCCCATTGGACCACGTGTACAAATATGTTGGACCATATGTTTCAATTCTATTAGACCATGTGTTACAATTCTATTTGACCATGTGTTACAATTATATTGGACACACACAAGCTTTAATCTTATTGGTCACACATGTTTTAATCCAATTGATCCATATGTTAACTTTAGAAAAATTGCATATTATTCCTTCTTCTTCCTTTAATTCCCACATTTGCCTATGATATTATCAATTAATTTCATTCACCTATGTCTTAATCTTATAATGACATAAATTTCATGCAATTTAGTTAATTATATCAGGAGTTATATCCCCAAAACTACAAGCTATTCAAAAACAAGGACCACAGCCAGAACTCAACTTCAAACCAAAATTAAAAAATATTAAAAGTAGAATCAAATTTTGGTTCCTTCATAAAAGTTTTAGATCTATTATTTAGTTTAATCTACAATTAGAATTATCCAATTCAGAGGTCTACAAGCCAAGATATGGCCAAATTACAGAAGTTTATTCAGTGGAACCTATCCATTCATTGACGTACACATCCTAAATCAACTAACTTCGATTTTATCATGCGAGAGCAACACACAAATACCTCCAATTTAATCAAAAACATCCCATTTACTTATGGAATAGTTCTTTTATCAATTCCCCTCACATCATGCTCATAATACAAGAAAAAATATCAAAAAAAATTAATACATATTTCACGTCTAAGTATGTATGTCCATTTCGAAGTGAACAAATTATCCCTTTACCCATGTGTTTTATATGAAATACCATTATGTCTCTTACTATACTTAGATGCAGTTAATTTATTATGTTCACTTCTTAATACACCCTAGATACGCTAGGGTATATGTTGGGGCCTTATAATTAAAACCATTGTTAGAGTGTTCAGTAATTTTGTACAGACTAGTAGTAAGGAAAAAATCTATAAAACCAAGGTGAAATGAAGTGAAATTTTTACTCTAAGGAATCAAGGTGGATTGGGGATTTATTCCATCAAAACAATGAGTACTATCTTGCTCACAAAGAGACTTTGGAGATTAATGAATGACAAACAATCTCTTGGGAGCAAATGGATCCATAACTATTTTATCATGAATAGGAGCATCAAGGCAATTAACTGTTCACACTTCCCTTCTACTACCCTATAGCCTATTCTGAAGTTTAAAGACAAATACAAGACTAATTTTGTTGTTCTAGTTAGGAATGAGAAGACAATTAATTTTTGGTATGATAAAGGGTTTTTTGTGGGTCCATTGATCAATACCAATGAAGCTAATTCTCTCAGGAATTCAAATCAATTGAATACCTTTATAGCTACAACATTATTCGATAGGGAATATTCTAGAACTCAACACTATCTAGTTCTTTTACTAATGAAATATATGAGATTTACTATGATATAGAGGCTGACAAATACATTGGAGGCACTTAGATGATGGTAAATACTTGAGTTAATCTTGTAAGAAATTATTTTTCAAAAATCTTCCCCAAGTTGATATGGATCAAAGCAATATAGTTTAGTTATCTTCATCCTAAAGCTGCCTTTACCTTCTGGATTGTTATGAAAGACAGGCTAAAAAAGGTTGACAAAATTGCCAAATACACACAGCTCATCAACTAGTGCTTTTTATGTAAAAATGCAGGGTAAAAATCTAAACACCTATTTTTCAATTGTAGATACATAAGAGATATATGGAGGGAACTTCTTAGAAAATGTATGATAAATGCAAAACTAGATAGCTTAAACAACATCTAAACATGCCATTCAACTAGAAAAAGTTCCAACAACGCTGCTCACCAATGCTTCTAAATAGTTTTTTCTTCAACAGACACTACTGTATAGGATGAAAGAAATTTCACAATCTTTCAAGATAAAAGTATCCATTAGGAACAATTTTGCAAGCATTTGGTGCAATAGATCAGGCTTTAGATCAATATACAAAATTAGAAATTCCAGCACAATCAATATCTCCTTTTCTATTATAATGTGTAATTTCCTAATCCCCTTTTGTAATCCTTTACAGTCACTAACATGTGGTAATAAGTAGTTTTCTATTTTGGAACTATAATTGAGTTTCCTTTCAGGGCTTAATATATTTAATTTTTCAAAAACAATCATTGTAAATGTAACTTAAATCATAGCAATCTCCTTCTCTTTTTGGTACTCCTAATGTAACAGCCCAGATCACCCGCTTGCAGATATTGTCCGCTTTGGACCTTGGCCCAGCCAAGCCCTCACGGTTTTGCTTTTCCTAAGAACTTCCCAGGAGGTCACCCATCTTGGTATTACTCTTGCCCTAGCACATTTAACCTCGGAGTTCTGATGGGATCCGGTGTGTTAGGACATGAAAAACACGTCTATAAGGGAGAGGTATTCGTACTCTTATAAGGCGTACTTCGTTCTCCTCTCCAACCGATGTGAGATCTCACACTCTCCACCCCCGTTAGGGCCTGTCCTCTTTGGGGTCCAACCTAGTTGGCACAACAGTTCTGGTACCGGCTCTGATACCACCTGTAACAGCCTAGATCACCCGCTTACAGATATTGTCCGCTTTGGACCTTGGCCCAGCTAAGCCCTCACGGTTTTACTTTTTCCAAGAACTTCCCAGGAGGTCACCTATCCTGGTACTACTCTTGCCTTAGCACATTTAATCTCGGAATTCTGATAGGATCCGGTGCGTTAGGGCATGAAAAACGCGTCTGTAATGGAGAGGTATCCGTATTCTTATAAGGCGTACTTAACCTCGAAGTTCTAATGGGATCTGATGCTTAGGGTATGAAAAACGCGCCTTTAAGGAAGAGGTATCTGTACCCTTAGAAATGTTTATTTTTATTAACTATATATACGTAAAAATTTTTGGTCAAACATTTTAAAAGTGAAAATGTAATTCTGATTTTAACAGTCCTCTTAATGTTAGGTACTATTTAATTATTTGTTGTAAATACATAATGGATGTATTACCGTATTAGAACTTACAATTTTTTGACTGATTTTCTTTTCTAACTATCTATCAACTCACTAATTCAACTTATCTCTAAAAGTCACTAAACGCAAGAGTTATAAAGCGAATATGATTTATCCATTTGTTTTTATTACTGTTTCAACTTTATATTATTCTGACCCTACAATACCGAATCATTCTCGCCTTTTTTCCTATATCACTGGTGCTTGAAAGTTACGTAATTTAATAATATCAAATTAACCATAACACCAACTATTTTTATTTTATCTTTTACTAAAACTCCGTGAAAACTATCAATTAAACATAAACATTACGGTAAAACCTTGACCACGGAAACATCAAATACTACATAAACATCAAAATCTACATTCATCTAACAAACTAAAACTATTTAAGAAGCAAAAAATTCCACCTACAAATTAAACATTTCCACAAAATAAAACAATAAATTCGAAATCCCATATCCATACATATAACACTTATATTAATTATCAGGACTCTTTTTTCTTCACCGACTCTCTTTGATTTTCTTCTCTTCTTCCTTTCTCTGCATCTCCTATGTGTCTCCAAACGTCGTGAAATGAGTGAAGATTAATGCCCCTTCATCCCTCATTCACAAAATAATGTCATTAACATTCATACAAATTTCAACATATAAAAACAAGTCAAATTAAATAAAATTAACCACAACAATACCTCAATATCAAACTACAATTGTACTCAAACAAAACGAAAAACACTAAACCATAAAAATATAAACAGCAAAAAAGTAAATTATAATAACAACAAATTATTTTTTCATTTAATAATTAAAGATGTCAAAGATAAATTCAGTAAACACAACCTAAGATTTTAAAACTCATAATAAATATTGAACAAACTATTCTTTGTATGCATAACCATAATTAACAAGTACATCAACTGAAAGACCATTAACAAGTCTGATAGGCACTCACTCCACTTTCCATTCTCTCGAGCATTCAAAGGTCACAAATATTCGTTAATTATTTATTTCATGTAAAGCATTAACCATAAGCTTGCTTACTAATCCAATCTTCACTACTAAATATCTAACACAAACATTAATTCGAAGGTCTTTATTTTGGTTGTAATGGGGCTAAGGTATAGGTAAGGAAAAAGATAAAACCAAGCTTTAAACCATAGGACTAATTGAGCATTTAAAATGATACAAATCAATTAAATATAAAACATACAATTTTTTCTTTTCAATTACAAACTTAATCCTACCAATCTGCCTTCCTTTTCCCTTCTCCCCTTTCTTTTCATTGTGTTTTTTTCCTTTTTTTCTTTTTTTCATTGCATTTTCTACTTCTCTTTCTTTTCTTTTTCTCTTTTTTTTTTACTTTATATGATTTGTTTTTTCTCCAATATACAACAACATAAATTCAAAAAAGAAAAAAAATGTAAACAACAAATTGAAATTATTACAATCCAACCCACCTTTAACTTATAACCTAACTGTACGTTATACTTCTCCCACAAGTGTTCCATGCAACCAATTATACCTTTTAAATGCTCAACTTGCCCTTACGGCTAATGTAATAAAAAAAGATAAACAATTAAGGCCAAGGATCATATTTCGAGTTTTAACCAGAAAAAGGTTTCATCTAAGCTCAAGGGGGCTCACTAAGGATAATATCATGGTGGCTTTTTAAGCTGTCAAGATAAATCCTAAATGCCTTCATCACTTCAATGTTTGCATGAGATGATTATGTAATCTCGACTAGTATTTGCAAGTAAGTTCTAGATTTGCTTAACCATGAAAGAATACTCTCAGTAATGAATACTTTTAATTGGTATATAATATCTTAGAAAAACACAAATTCTTACCAAAAGAAAGTCAGATTCACCTATCACAACAAGCTAATACCCTTTCATGAAATCCAAGACAATCAGTTTATGCATGCAAGTATATTAATTCACTCATATTATTCATTTATAATCCTCGTCGAGTTCATTTAATAACCAAACATCTCTAACTATTAAACAAGAAAATAAATACGTAACGTACAAATATACACTGTCAACATCATAAGAAATTAATTAAAGGATCTAAGATGCAAACAACATTAATCAAGACAAACAATAAAACTAAAAACAATTTAATGACAAACAATCAAAATAATAATAAAAAAAAAGATAGAAATACAATACTAAGATGAAGGTGGACGCTATCTCGAACGAGGATTTAAATTCTCTAAGAAATTCCTCATCTCTGCTATGCTAGCCTCAATCCTGTCGAATCTATCATTCGTTCACCGTTCAAAAACAATTAATTGATTGAGCAATGATTGATATTCAACATAATTAAGTGCAATGTTCCAACACGTAGCTTCGGGTGGCAAAACATCATCCCCTTGTGTACCTTCACCTACTTGACTACGCTTACTACTTGAAGCACCTGCTGAGTTGTCATTAACAAGAACATAACAATCACCTTGTCACCTAACAAGCTTCATAGACACCAACGACTACAAGTCTAAACTAGAGTTCCCTGAAACTAACCACATAATTGTTCTCTCAATTAGTAAACCAAGATGCTCTGCAATTTGAGTCACAAATGCTCCAACTACTATTTTCCCAGCTCTAGCTTTAGCCACATCCATTAGATGTATACTTAACCACATACTAGCATTAAAATGTTTACCATGCACCATACACCACAACACAAACAATTCTGCTTTAAAGACTGTACCTTGACTAGCTCCTCTACCAAATATCGTAAAAGTTAAAAACCTATGAAGATAACAAAGGCTAGGGTCCACTAAAGCAGACAATTTATACCTACTTGGAGAAAAAACATTTTTTGAATTAGTAATTTCATTCCAAAATTCTATAGGCCTGAATTCATCATGGTAACCATATAAAACACTATATGAAAATCCAAATATACTATTCAGTACATCTAAAGTAATGACATACGGCATATTCTTAAATCTAAATGTCATATTAATCACGATGCTATCTTGGTTCAAGATCAATTGTAAAGTAGTCAAAAATTCTAAAGTTAATTCAACATATATTTTCTTTTTAAATTCGGCAAATTTGTCTCATCTTATGTTATGCAACAATTCATTCACTCGATCTGCTATTCCTAATTCAATAATAGCTCCATGATTGATAAATTTGTTTAACATAATCGAACGATCTTTTAAAGTTGTATACCTTAATTGGCTCTAATGAGTGTCAAATTGAAGAGAAGGATTACCTAAAATAGGCATATCATCCAGTTGAGAAGGCGAAGATGTCGACAATCTCACACGAGGCATAACCTGAGTAGCAATCAAGAGTGAAAATAATTTGGTAAATCTTAGACCAAACAAAACTCTTTATTACTTTATTAGGTTTGGAGCAGTTAAAAAAATGGAAAATATGATATCCTACGATAATATGAGTCCAAAATGGTCATACGAACAACAAGCATTGGGATTTTTTCTAACAAACACATGGCCCAATTTTGGTGGTATTGAGGAAATCACAATTGAAAAATTCATTTATTTAAATTATTTATGTTTAACAATATACACAATTTCTATATATTTTTTAGCTTTCTGATAGGCGATATTTAAGTATCAACAAAAGTTAGCCCCACCCACATGATAACGTATACCTAATCACCCATCTGAGACCTATAGAATGGAGTTATACTTTGCATGCTCTTAAAAAATCTAACCCAAGATGCATGAAGCAACAATTTTTAAAGTTAACTAATTATAAAAAAATTAATTCAAATCAATAAATTCAATTTTATAATTTGAATTTCAACTTAAATATACTTGCGTTAATAAATAATTATAAAGTAAAGGATTAAAACGAAGAAGATAGTTAAAGAAAAAAATAACTCCCCCTCGTAAACCCATATTATACCTTATCTAACTGAACATGTTATACCAACATCACAGCAACAATCTCTCCACAAATGTGACAGACCAAAAAAAATAGTTTTAAGGAAAGTTAGCAAGTATCTCATCGACAACTGATGGTAAATGACGTGTTGGAGTAGATGTTAGAGAAACTGAGGCCACGAAAGAAGACGGTGGCAGACGAGAGGAAGTCGTGGGAATCACTGGAGAACAAATTTAAGGTAGAAGAAGAAGCTACAACGGGTGTGATATTTGCTTGTGCGACTCAATTGAATTACGGATTTCAATATTAGTCACGGATGTGAGTTAATAACTCACACCAGTGACTTTTTTATTTTAATTAATAATTAATTTTAAATTTTCTAGTCGTGACTTAAATTTTTTAGTCACGGGTGTGACTTTACTAACTTTTCAATTTTTATTTTATTTTTTATTCCTAATTTTTAGAACTAATTTTATTCATTCATTTTAAAATTCTATCTCTTATATTTTAATTTATTTTCTTCCTAAAAATTTTATCCACGTTCATAAATTTTAAACTTTTCAATTCCTTCCTTACCATACATTTCCAAATTTTGTTATTTTTAAATTTTTAATTTCAACTTACTTATTTTATTCATTCATTCCAAATGTTTTAACTTTTATTCTTTTACATCTTTCACAAAATTTTATGCCAATCGCCCAATTCTATTTTTTCCCACAAAATTTTAAATTACATAATATAAAATATTTATAAATACTCATTCATTTAGAATTAAATGGGCATTATATTTATTTAGGCCATCTCTGCGCATTCGCGCAGTGTCCCATCTGCTAGTCTTCTAAAAAGAGTGTTCGTGAGGCTCTGCGTACAAGCCGACGAGAATTGGTCCACATAAGTTTGACACCTCTGCAAGTGAGTCAGAGAGGTGGAAATAACTGGTGCTCAAGAACCCAAAAAATGCCACCATTTATGAGAATTGCAGCCTCGACAAATCGCACAGCTAACATATACATCAATGACCTCTGTCATAAGTCAGACATTCTTTATTTTTGCTTCCCGTTTGTCAATTTCATATCAAAATTTATCTTTAATTCAAAACGCATTACTAGATCATTTCTACCCACATGCACATGCAGCACATAAGAAAAGAAAAAAAGAAACTTGAATTGCCGGAGCCTTTCTGCTTCTCTGTAGCCACGAGGAAACATAGCTATCAAGCTTGGATACTAGCAGCAAAAGGAAAGCTAACCCAATGCACATTTTCCCACAAGTTGCGAGCTGTTGGCTCACATTCTCTCTAACCAACACCTTAGCAGGTCCCCATCCAAAGTTTTCTCATTCCGTTGTGTCTTCTTCGCTCCCAGATTTCGATTTCTTCAGTAGCCAGCCTCCATCGATCCATTGCTTGAAATTGACGTGTCAATATTTTTAGTAAAACTATCAAGTGTCGACAGATTAGCCTTACAGGTACCTTTTTGAGTAAAGCTTCTTTCCCTTTCTTAGCCATAAATAGTCCTACCAACCCACATGTTCCATTGCTGCATCACGAATCATTTTCCAATCATTGTGCGGCAAATTCTCTATACATATTGGTTGCTGGTCTAATTTAAGATTCATTTTGGTTTTTGTCATTGCCGGTGCTGTTCTTTTCCTTATACCATTGAATGTTAATAGAGAAAAGGGTTTTCAATTTTCTGTACCACAAACTCGTTAGCTCACGCATTCGTCTATTATCAAACCCCTCTTAACTCTTTTCCAGATGGCAAGAATCTTAAAGGTATATATATATAATTAACTTATTCCGTATACGAGCCTTTCTATATGATGTTCTTCCTTTAGTCTTATGCCCTTCATGTTTTGAACGGGGACAAGCAAGCTATGTTCCAAGTTTGGACAGAAAAAAAACGAAAATGGATCGCTCAAATTGCATAGAGAAGTGGACGCTAAACTACAGAAACAAAGCTTTTATACACGTTACTGTTAGGCTGGTAGGGTGCGGTCGTTTGTCTTTGCTACTTTGCATATCTAATGAGAACATATTAATTGCATTAATTTATCTGATTTGGTTAATAATGCAATGCAATAAAAATACATGTACCTAAAACTCCATCACATTTTTTGTCCTTGTTACGTGCCAAAGGCAGATTAACAATATCTAATTACCATAAATTCAACATTTTTGGCACTTTAGTGTGCAGGAATCATGCCGATCATGTGGTTCTATGTTCAAATGTCATTTCGTTTTTTCCTTTTCTTTAGTGTAATTTGCTTGTACTTCCTTCCATATTTATATGCTATTAAATTACAAGTTTGATTATGCATATAGCGGTGTTAAATTATGTAGAAGTTAACCTAATGTTAAGCAATCACATCACGTATAAGCGATGAGATTGTGATCATGTAATTGATATTAAGTTTAGATTGGATGGACTTTTTAGAGTTTAAGTTGACCAACAAAAATTGAGTACAACAATTAAAGTATAGATCGTTAGAGGGGAATTATATAAACGTTTATTACTTATTAGTCGAACAATCCCCAGAAGATGAGAAGTACAAGGCACATCAACCCCCTTTTTTATAAACCAAGTATTTCGATTCGTATCAACGTTAGAGGAGAATTATGTATGTACAATCTGAAGACTCAGCTCAAAATTAAACTAATTGTGTCTACTGTTTATTTCAAACTAAATGACGAAACGGTTTGTTTTGGCCAACCAGTTCTTTAATATTTGTATTCTTTTGGTGCAAGAAACAGCCAAAAGTTGAACGTCACAAGCAATTGAGGCAACTTTTCTTGTTATATGTATATTTAATATCCTATCTTCCATGTTTCTTTTTTGCTTTTCTATCTGTATTTGCTTTCAAATCTGAGCCTGTTTATCAGGCTAAAAAGTCTTTCAAAAGCCGTAGGTTTGTCAACTTTAGGTTTCGCCTTGTCAAAGCTTTTTGATAAAAGCAGCAAAAGAAAAGTTCGGACTAGGTATACTGCCGAATCCTGCTTTCACCCATCATCTCAACCACAGTTCTCTGACAATCTAAGGACAATCTAAGAGCCAATATTATTCACATCAGCCTTCACAATCACAACCAAGAAACAAAAACATATAGCATTGTTAACTTTCATTGAAAAGGTATAATATTGTGTATGAAATTCAAATGAGTCTTATATGTATCCGATATGGTTTACTTCATTCATCCTTCAAACGTATGAAAGATTATATTTGAATTTAACCAAGAAAAGACAATCACAGAAAAAGTGGGCATACTCCATTAATTGAATCAAAGGTTAGATTTCCTCTAAAACTACAGATTCTAGAACTAGACAATAACATAACAATAATAATAAACATAAAACCAGTTTTTTTTTTCCCCCCATCTTGCACTAAGAAAAGTTAGAGAACAATGTCTCCCAAATATCGGTAAAAACCTCAAGGATAATCTTATGATGATGATATGAGTTCAAAGACAAGAAACACTGCAAGAGCTGCTCCAGATCCTTAGATGCAAATATCTGTTTCTCAACAATCATCTCCAACATGGATGTCCTGAAATCGTTGTACGGGTCGCTCGACCTCTTTACCACCGCAAAGCTGCCCTTGACTTTGCCATCTAATGGTACGGCCACCATTTTTCCTGAACTACTCTTAACAGAAACAGCTCGTCTCCGCCGAGAACTACTGTTGTGTTTTCTGCGAGAACGGCATCGATGAGATATAGATGAGTCTGAGGAGAGACTTCTCGATGAAAAGAAAGCATCTGACTCGTCTTTTCTTGGATCCGCGTCGTCTTCGCTGCTAAACCAGTAGTTGTTTTCAAAATATTTGCTATCATGAGAAGAAGAGCTAAGGAGATTCCTGTCTCTCATGTAACAACTCTTGTTGTTCTTGTCCCTATTCTTCTTCTTCTTATTCGTTTTCCTCTCTTTCCGTCTGATGGAAAACTTCCTTGCTTCTTTTAAGCTATAATCTTCATAGAACGGGTTAAGAGGAGCCATAGGAGAAACAGGAGGGCATGCGTGTCCCTTTTTATTGCCCGGTTTAAACACAGAAGGATATAGACCCGATAGTTTTGGCCTTGAGACAATAGAGTTGCTAATGACTTGGGTGGTTGTTTTAGGACAGTTTGGTCTGCAAATAGAAGGAAAAGGACGCGCTTTGGAGGGCAAAGTCTCTATCATCGTCGTCTGAAATCGTTGGCTTTGGGTTGGACTTGGGGTGCTTTGAGGGATAAAGACAGCCTTTTCGATCACGTCCGATAAATTTCTCGTTCGACATGACCCGAAAGAACTACGAAACATGCGAGAGATTCGCATTTTGAACCGATTTTGATCCATCAGAGAGCTAGATAGAGATGATGGAGGATCTTGCAGAAGGTGGAATTGTCTTTAAGAGGAGAGAGATTGTGATATTTAGGAAGAGCATATTAAGTACATGAGAAGGAGAAAGACAAACTAAGAATATATATAAACATTTTCCACTTGTATATTTATAAATAAAAACAAAAAGAGAAAAAAAATGGGTATGCTTTCGTCTTCTTCCTTTGTCTTTATTACTAGAAATCAACGGATTTAGGAGATGACTTTCAATCACATAATTAAGTAATTAACTACTGTCATTTCTTACAATCACATTACTCTCTTATACTTTAGATATAAAAAGGTGATATTTTTTATTATATTTTAATTTTAAAATATATTTTATTTTTAAAATTTGAGTTATATTTTATTTTTATTTATGTATTTATTTTTATTTTATTTACATAATTATTTAGCGTGCTAGTTTTACCTTTTTACTATTTAACCTACATCACTCTTTTGTTATCACATCTATACGTGGATTTATTAGAAACAACCTCTCTATTATATAAGAGTAAGACTCCGTACTATCAAACTTTCCTAAACTCGCTTTATTGCGAAACTTCAGACTGAATATGATGATAATAATTAGTGAGTTTTTAATAACAAAGTTTACAAACTTTGTTATGATTTAATTATAAAATTTAAATTTTGAATCGTTTAATTTTAACTTTCTGATTTAATTAACTTTAATAACTTTCAGTTTATTAATTAACCAATTAACCGTTAAAACTTTAATTTGATAGCATAGTTGAATTACAGAAAGCAGCAGCTCATCTTACATTCTTACTCAGTTTGATGCCTTTTTGAAGTATAAGCAATAAATGTTATTCTGTTTGAACTTTGAAGTAGCAACAGGAGGAAAATGTTGGAGGGAGTCAAAACATTCTGTTGTAGGATTGTGTCGCATCGGTGAACTACCTGCAGGTAAAGCCCTATGCAGTTATCCACTAAATGCCAGCTGAAACGACCCATGTGCGATACACGTGTAGGTGGCCCATACTTAATTTGGTAGTTGGTAAGGCATTTGAAATTCAAATAACATACTTAACAAATAAAACTCGGTACTTTTAGGACATGAATCACACCGTAACCAATTAATCATCAGTTCCTAGCTATAGTTACGCATATCGTGCCGAAAATGTGGTTTGATCTTATATTAACACAAAGTGTGGGTTTGATTATGTCCAAATATCCAATTCAGGGTCTTGGCCTTTCTTGTGCTGTCTACTTCCTCTGTTTTGTTAGGGTAACCACCTTGAGAATATATGCTTGAAATTGAAAAGGACGTATGTGCTTTAAAAATTGAAATGGAAGATAGTTCCTATACTTGTTCCCTGCTGCTTAACTTAGTTACTTAAAGTCTTGCCTACTTATATCAACTTCATATGGAACATTCCACATGTATGTTATTGGGTTGTTACTTACATGACGGAAGACCAAAAGAAAAGGGCACCAAAGATCCAATTTGTCCAACTATCTTTTACCCATCCATA
>JAOSBL010000008.1:29581218-29595991 GCA_027568915.1 Erythroxylum roraimae
AACACATCAAAGTCTCATATATTGAAATTTCAAAGGAGTTACATAAATAGTAACTATACAAATTCACTTTTTCAATTATAAAGATGTTACCCACAATACATACATACTGAAAACACTCATTTCCAGCATTATCCTCTAACATCATTAGCAGTATCACCCAAATACGACACTAGTTTCCTTATTTAACAATTCTGGCGTCCAATCAAAGTTTGGGGTCCAACAGAGTGAGCCATCGATGATGGTCACTCACTGAGTTCGCAAAACTCACCCAAAATTTGCAACTATTTTTCAAGACTCGAAAAAATACCCCATTAGGCAATGGGAGTATACAGATGACATGCAAGGGCTAGCTAAAGATTGGGATCAGTTGTGTCCGCGTCTGTATTTGTATTAGATTTTTCTTTTATTGATAAAAGTGTAAACTGTGTTGTATTACTGTGAACCCTAATTGGCTTCTGAAACTTGATTTATTGTTTTTTTTTGTGAAATGAATTATTGAATGGAAACGGCCCCAATTGGTTACTGCTTCCACATTTACTGATTTTTACCGACTGATTGAGTTAGTTGGCTGCTCTAGCACGCCACTTTCGCGGGGCACGGACTCGGATATCACTGTCGGTATCGGGTTTGGGTCAAGCGGGGGTGGGGTGCTACAGTATGTAAGACACACAACAATTCCCGTATGTACCAGAAGATTCTAAGCATGACTCAGGTATATCTATGGATGACTTTATCAAGGCTTCTACTGTAAACAATATTCAACTTCAATTGGATATGCAGCAAATTCAATAGTGTATGCAACAAATTCAGCAGAATATCCTACAGTTCCAGTAAGAAATGATGCAATCCTACCAAGATACAACTTCTAGACTCCAGAACTTGGCAAGTCAAATGGGTTAGATGACGAAAACTCTTGATCTTTTAGCATCAAAAAGTAAAGAGGAGCAACCATATCTACCCGAGTTATACCTAATGTACGTTAGTGTGGTGACCTTATAGAGTGATAAGGAGCTTGAGAATTTTGAGTGTATTAATCAAGGAATTGCTTGTGTGGAAGAAGTGGAGGAGGAGCTCGAACTAGAAAAAGACATCTTTTCAACGGTGAGTATTGAGTTCGTGATTATTTTTTACACTAACTCTTTACCTTTACTTAGCATATTGGAGGAATTAAATGAGGAAGAAAAAGGTGAAGAGACATTTGCAATATTTTTCGAGAGCATGGACTCAATAGAGATTAAGAATCTGAGGATAAGGCATATGTGAAGTATGAAGGATTATCAACTAAGGCCCTATCCTAAGCAACCTCATGTGGTGGAAGCTCAAACTGTACTACCTAAAGATCATAATCTCGTCACGTGAGAAGAAGAAGGAGTCGAGACAGTGACCTTAAACAAAGGTACTTCTTGGGCGGCAACCTAAAGGAAGTAAATTTCTTTTCTTTAAATTTTTTCATTTCTTTTTATATGCATGTGTGTTTTTAGTTGTTTTGTTTCTTACTTGTTCTTAAGTTTTCAATAAAATGAGAAAAAGAATGAACAAATAAAACAAACATTTTCTCATTTTTTGTTGCTTCTAGGATTATATAGTCATGATTAGAGAATGAATTGACTAGAGAATTTCATAGCAACTTTAGCATGTACTTTTACTATTGTGATTGGTTGATGTGCATTATCTTTAGAAGAGTAGTGACTAGTGGTAAACAAATCTAGTGAGATTTTGAGCCTTTATAGACTGATAGATCTATATTAGTCTCATTTTCTTTGTTTATGCATGACCTTCATAACATGTACATCCTGACTTTGCCTTGATTTTCTATTTGAGACTACATTTTTATCACATGCATTAACATGGAAATGATTAGGCATTCTTTGCTTTTCCAAACTACATTAGCCAAATAGCTACCCTATTGACATGATTTTTCCCTTGTTAAGTCCCCTTGAGCTTTATTTACCTATTCTTTGTGTCCTAACCACATCATATGCTTTTAGACTTAACCAAATGTCTCACCTAAGCATTAAAGCTAGTGAAGCATTTATTGGTTATTGAGTTGTGGATGTACAAAAGTATAAGTGTGGGGGTAGGGTTGGTTATAATGTTGGGATGTTATTTTATGTCTTATCATTGAAATTCCCATATTGATGTAGTTTCTTTTAATTTTCATAAGAGAAAAAGAAAGAAAGAAAAAGAAAAAGAACAAAAAATGTATACGTTTAAATAAAAGTATCTAGGAGGTAGTGCATATGGTTTGCAAAGTTATTTGTGATTAATGCATCCTCCTAAAATTGTAATGATTGGGTTATTTGAGTATGTTGGATATAAGGTAGCTGTTGGCTTGAAAGGTTCACTTTTTGTGGTTTCAATGTATTATCATCAATTGTATGAGTGATCCCTTCGAATTGGTATATGCTTTATGTGGTTTATGTGTGAGAGCTGAATTGAGTTGTGAAATATAATTATTGCATTCTTCGTAGCTGATGGTACCCAGTTTTGTATGAATGTTAACTTGTGCACTTGATAGTGTATTTAATGTTACTTTTGTTTCACTAACTTTGATGGTTTTCATGCTACTTTACCCAAATACATCTCACCTTACCTTTACCCATATTACAACCTTAAAAAGTCCTTTGATTTATGATTTTGCATGTGAATTTTAGTGGTGGAGAAAAGAAATGATATGCAAAGTTGTGGAATGACATGATCATGAATGGTGTTGAGTGTACCTATGAACATATCTTGTTTAAGCACAATTTTCAAGTATACCATTAGATTGCTCAGTTTTTAAAGGTATTGAATGTTGATTGATCATGAGTAAAAGCTTGGAATGTAAAGTTCTTGCTATGATTTTTAAAAGTCATTCATCTTTATTTATGATTATCTATTCTTGGAACATATGGAAAATGAGTCAATGTTTTGAGTTTATGAGCTTGATTTTGATGTTTTGCCCAAGGACAACCAAAAGCTAAGTATGGGGAAAATTAATATGCGTTTAATTGATGATGAATTTATTCAATAACACTTAGTGAATATTGCGAGAAAAGCGCTTAAGATACTCACTTTGACTCATATGTGGTTTTAGGAATAATTGAAAAAAGAAAGAGCTAAAGTGAGTTAAAAGTACTACATTTGAGTTATTTTCTAAACATTCACAATCCTTTGTCTTTTTAGAGCAAGAAGAAGAAGATTAAAGCAACAAGAAGACAAGAAAATGAAAAGAAATGAAGAATGAACCATTAAAATATCTCATGCCCATAGAAAAGTTGCACAATCGTGGGTGTGTGTGTCACGACTGTGCAACCAGTTGCATAGGCGTGAGTTATTCCTTGTGCCCATGCAATGTGAATTTGTAGACAAAAGCAAATGAAGAACACAGTTAAGGTAAGGAGGACAAAACGTAGCAACTAGCAGCGTAACAGACGGGGAGCACGCCAAGGACAAAACAACGTGGCAGTACAGTGCAGGCAACACATGCAAGAGCACTAAATGCAACACACGCCCAAAAAAACATAGTCCACACCCAAAACTCAAATAGCTGGGAAAAGAAGGAGCAAAATGCATAGTATAAGGGAAAGCCAAGACAAAATGCAGACGTTGGAGACATGGGTTTAAGAAAGAGTTGGCAAAAAGGGTTTTAAGGGTGTTGCATTTTTAAAAATAGAAGAGAGGGCCTTGCACAATCATGCATAGTTAACCAAGTCAGGGGAGTGACCATTGATAGCTCACCGAACCCTATTTTTTGGTATAAAATCTTTGTTTATGTGACGGTTGAAAGATATGAAAGAATAGGTGTGTTTCGGCTAAGAGAAAAGAGGAGAAGATATTTTCGATTGGGCTGAATCGTGAGAGACCTTCGGGAGCTTCGAGAAAGCACAAAGAGGGAGGTAAGCTCTCCACTATGAGAAGACCCATGGAGGGGTAGCTTATTGACGCTAATTCGGAGGCGATATCGATGCCGATAATCCGGTTAAGCATTCCTTCCTTATATTTATTGTTTCTTTCTCTCTTTAGAAATTGATTATGTTATATGATGTGTATGGATTTGGGTATTGTGAAAAGATGATTTTAATGCGTTCATTGGATAGTTTGATTACAAACCCATTGCTAGAATATTCAATGTAATACGTAATTATTATATTGAAATTCACTTATAGCAATTAATGACTCTTAATCATTAGGGATAACATAACCTAGGTTGAATGATGCATCGTATGTGATTGTTGCCTTGATTAATTGGTTTTCCTAATTTATAATTCAGTTGCTCAATTGAATCTAGAGATCGTATCCTAGGTTATTTGGTAGCTAGGTTTAATTAACAATCGTATCTTGATTAAACACAACCTAAGAGAAAACTCAGGTTAATAGATTAACCTACGATTAATAGTTTCTAGGAGAGGTTTGAGAATAACAAATCATCGAAATATGTTTAATTAGGGTGTAGGCCGCGATAAAACCAAAGAACTGGATTCCGAATGAATTCACCACTTTCATCACTTTGCATATTTTCTTTAATTTGTTTTTCTTAGTTTAGTTTCATTTTATTTTCTTATTTCAAACTAACCAAATCCCCCTAAACCTAAACACCGATTGATTTCATTTCAAAGACTATCCGAACACTCTCTGTGGGATCGACCTAAACTCGCCACTGTTATAGTAATAATAGGTATAGTTTATTTTGACTAATGTGACGACGCGCATGTCATTACATATAACGATAAAACCATAAATTTATCTTTAGATATCCTAATATATACATAGTGGTCTTTATCAATCATATGAAATAATTACGTTATGAAAACAAATATACCATTGACTTCAGACCATAAATCGATTTTAATAACCAACACATTTTATATTCTTGACTATATCAATGAAACATATATTTTGTTCCATATAGATTTTTCTATTTAGAGAAGCATTCTTTACATCTATTTGATGTAATATAAGGACCAAAATGGCTATTAAAATGAAGATTAGATGTATTGAAGCAAACCTCATAACGTGTGAAAATGTCTTATCATAATCAATTCCCTCATGATATGATATCTTTTAGCCACAAGACATGCCTTATATCTTTTAATACTGCCATTGATTTTTTTTTATTTTGAGAACCCATTTGTTTCCAATATCTTTGTGCCCATTAGAGATATTAACCAAGTCCTATACTTGATTAAAACTTAAAGAAGTCATTTTTCTCTTTTATTTTTTTCATCTATTCTTCTTTGGCAAGACTAGGAAGAGCCTCATGTGTATTTATTAGCTCATCCTCTTACTTTCGAATAATCATATGAATTTCTCCTTCTATTTCAAAATGATGTCAAATAATTATTCCATAACTACTTTGACGTAAATAAGGTTCATGAGAAATAGATTTATAAACATCTTGATTAGTTCTACTCGGATCAACTACAATACGTAAACTTTCAACGAATTATAGCTTTGACGACCTTGAGTTAATCCTTCAAGTTCTAGATTCCTCCTACTAAGATAAAGTCCCTCGTCATAATTCCTCGTAATAGAATCATATAATCAAGAGTTTTATATAAAAGTAGGCCTTTTCCTTTTTCACACTACTTTAGAAATTCATTTTCCAAAAACACGGCATATCATGATTCAAATTCAGTTACTCCTTTATTACCTCCTTCGTCTATGAATACATATCCTTTTATTGTTTATAATATCTAATAAAGATACTTTTCTTCCCTTTTGGGCATAATTTTCCTTATTTGTGAAAGAGGTAATAAACACAGGCAATACACCCTTGTGGTCTTATAATTTCTTTGTTAGGTTTTGTACTTATCCATAACTTATTAAGGATTGTACGCAATTGATTTTATAGGCACTAAGCATGCATAATCCTAATATGTGATTGGTAAATTTTCTTTTTCTATTATGGACCTAACCATTTTTAGTAGCATTCTATTATGTCTTTCTACAATTTCATTTTGTTGTGGGAATTGAGGAATAGTTAACTATTTTTCTATTTCTTTTCATCATATAGCATCTTGAACTTATCAGATAAGTTCAGTTGTCCTTAATCAGTTCTTAATGCTTTTATTTTCTTATTTAATTGATTCTCAACCAAATTCATATACTTTATGAAAGAATTTAATACTTCATACTTGTAAAAAATTAAGTAAATGTGACCATACCGAGTATATTCATCCATAAAAGTGATGAAATATACAGTCCTTTGTCATGTCGTTACATTAATTAGACCATAGATGCCATAATGAATCAACTGCAATAGATAGAAAGCTTGCGTTCTATTTTTAAATGACTTTCTTTCCATTTTAGTAGCTATAAAATGTTCACAAATAGGTAAATATACTTAATCTAAATCACCTAAAAGGCCATTTTTAGCTAGTTAACTTATTTGATTTTGACTAATATGATATAATCTAGCATGTCACAAAATTGCATCATTATTGGAATTACTAGATGATATAGACAAGGAATAACTAATATTATTATTTGAATAAACAACAAGTAGAATAATAAAACTATACAATATAAATTTATGATCATAATAAATGGTTCCAAGATATGAATCCATTTTACCATTATAGAAATCTACATCAAAATAATGATTAACTAATACCAATATATATATATAAGATCCTATTAAATTTTTATAGTAAACAACCCTTCATGTAGGATTAAGAATCAAACACCAAGCATGTCTAACTTACATGTTCCAATCCTTTGTACAATAACTCTTAAGTTGTTTCCTACATAAATCCATCATGTTTCATATAGGACTTTTTGGAATTTTATGAAGGCATCTTTGTCCTTCACTACATGGTTTCTTATGAGTCTACAATTACAAAAGAGATGTGACTTAATTCGAAAATGGAACAAGAGATCCATAAAACAAATGTCTGTATAATAAGATTATACCTTTTAAAACTCACTACAATCACGAGTGAGATGTCTTTTATTTTCACAATTAAATCACCTAACCTTTTTCATGTTCTAATTTTTAGAAGGATATTTTCCTTTTTTGTGTTAGTTCCACTTCCCTTTCTTTGATTCTTGAGAATAGTGGATATTTTTCTTACCCTTTTTCTATTTAGGCTTACTATAATGCTTACATTTCTTGATTATAGCTCCATACGAGTTAAAACCAACCGTATATACCTTAAAGGATATCTTAGGGGCTTTAAGAAATTCTTCTTCTAGTACAAGATGCCTTATGGTATCTTCCATTATCTCATTATGAGTTAAAATGTATCTTCATATGTTCCCAACTCCGCGGTAGTGAACATATCACAACTTACACTTATTGCTCATTTGATACCTCATGACCAATGTTCCATAACTCACTTATCATGTTTGACACGTACCTCAAATGCTTTTGTATTATGTGATTCATATGCTTTTTATAGTTTTCAAACTTGATAGTGAGTGACCTTATTTTGGTCACTAAGGTACTCCAAAATGTGCAGCTAAATTGGATTATATGTCCTTAGCAATTTCATCTTTTTGGAACTCATACATTATATCCACAATGCTCAACAACATATTGTGAGCCAATGAATTCTTCTTCCTCTATATTTCATAAGCATCATTGTCTTTTTCAGGGGTTGTATTGCCTGCTTCAAAAATATATATGGTTATGTTTAATGGTTTTAAAACCTTTTACTCCTACTGCACATATTGGATTTTTTTATGCTCCAAATTTCATAATTGTTACCATTTAATTTCAAATCCTTATTGATTTTAGCAGCAATATTCTTTGATGCATTTGCCATAATTGAAACTCTAAGATTCTACAAGAAGAAAGCAAAAGTATAAATGCATGTAAGAAAAGGTATAAATGCATGTCAATATCATGCCATACATATATAGAATGAATAATTATATTTTCAATTACTTATGAAATAAAAAATTTATGTATGTTCTCAAGAATCATTCATATGAAAGTTGAACACCAACTATCATACGCAAGCAAAATTATTAACTAAAATTCATGTAAAATAGGTAATGAGAAAAAATAGGAGGATGACTATAATGAGAAAATTCTCTACCTTCTCACAAGTTCCTTATTGTCACGACTACGACTTCCTTACCTTACCTATCACTTAAGTCTTGCTTACCTATACTAAGCTCTCTCCTTCTTCTTCCTTGCTTTTCCCCTTGCTCCTATCCTTTCCCTTTTTCCTCTACTATCTTTAGGGGTTTCTCCTGAATTAATGTCCAAAGTCATTTTTATCTTTTTCTCCATTCTTCGATCCCACCATTCCAAGTTACAGTTTTTAGTTTAGTCTTTCCCTAAACTAGCTAATGGTGCCTCTCAACTCAGACCTTGGACAGATAAATAATTTAGAAGGATGTATATGGCCTTCTTCTCTAAGTATGCCTCTGCTAGAGGTTCTTCTCCCTATCCCCCCTTACCCAAGCCTCCTTTTAGTGCTCTAAATTGACTCCCACATTAACCCCCCATCCCAACTCTTATCTCTACCCTTGCAACCATTCTTCTAACTTTGGTTTTATCAAGTCAAGTTACCTCTAGTAGGAAGACTTAGTCACAAATGGTAGGAGACAGACAATAACCCTAACACCAAACCTTATCTTATTCCACAATCCTTAGAGAATGACATTGACATCATCTCGCTACCAGTGGAAGTCCTACAAGCTGGAGACTTAAAGTGATTGAAAACTTTAGTTGGCTACTTTGTGGAGAAAGACTTTCATTCACCTTAGTGAAATCTTATCCAGAAGGAAAATAGACTAAACTAAGGCTGGAAAGAGTATTTATTAATCAGGAGGATCTGTTTTTGTTCTTCTTTTGCTTAAAAGTAAATGTAAACCAAACTGTTTAACCTTGGTGCTTGGAATTGTCAAGGAAAACCCATCATTATTTAACTATAGAAGCCATAGATGAAGCTAGATAGGAGAAAACTCACGATAATACCAAGCTGGGATAACTTCCACATCCCTTTGGAGTACTGAAGCATAATCGAACTTAGCTACCTTGCTAGTTCCATTAGAAAGCCATTGTTCATGGATGAAAATACTACATCTTTAGGAAGAATATGCTACGCTAGGATTTGTATTGAAGCTAAACTTAGCAAGGAGCTTCCTGAGACTCTTAAGCTCAAAAGATTGGATGCTAGTAGAAACCTGGAAGTGTTTTCCATTTCAATCATTTACCAATGGAGGCTTAAGAAAATAAATCTAAATGAATGCCAAGTAGGAGACTCTTTAAAAAAGGGTTACATGAATAACTATTGCTAAGAAAAGAAACTAACCCAATAAATTTTCCTACTCGGCATTCATTTAAGAGGTGTTGCAGATAAATAAGTAAACTAATATCGACAAACATAAAAGATCACTTAGCATGAAAAAGGAGATTAACGAACTAGAACATATAGACTTAATAATTCAAGTGATGAAAAAGGAGGCAACATATTAGAATCCTAAGATGTTCTAAGAAGTGTTAAAGGATGCTCCTAAAATGCCTAAACTCCAAGAAACCTTTACCCTTATGATAAGGAGATTAGGAAGGAAAAAAAAAACTAACGGGAGAAAGTCTCCCTCCTAGCCCTACTATGCCTATTATTACATTGAATGTTAGGGCTTTAAAAAACCGTAACAAGTAGTGGCTATTTAGGATTATTTGTAGAAATAAAGCCATTCATATTGGCCTTGTAGAAACAAAAATCAAGGAAAACAATTGCATAAAACTCTGGTTCATTCACCAAAACTTGAGCTTACTCACTAACTATGATGCACACCATAATGGAAGGATCCTTATGGCATACAACCCTAACTTCTTTGAGGTAACTAATCACTACTCCAATGTTCAAGTAATCTATAGCTATGTTACTCTGAAAATGACTAGACAGAAAGTTTCAAATTTTATGTATGCAACAAATCTTGCCTTTTAGAGAAAATCCCTTTAGCAAGACTTATGTAATATGTCCTTTTGGATAAATGAACCTTGGCTAATCATAAGTGACTTTAATAATACCCTTTCTCATAATCTGAAGGTCACATGGATTCCAAACCTCCTTATAGTGAATTCTTGAATTGGTTAATTTTAAGGTAACAAACTCAATATGAATGGAATCACTCACTTAGTCCAATAAGAAATAGCAAAATAGTTTCTTATAAGGAAGATAGATAGAGCATTGGTCAATTAATAATGGTTAACTGAATTCCAAAGGAGAAAAGTTATATTTAACTGGCCCCTTTTCTCTTATCACTACTTGTGGAGGTTTATAAATTAATATATGTTCTGACTCACATAGCCCTGCTAAGGTTATCCAACTTCCTAGCTAAATAAGAGCTTTTAAAAAGCAGTTGAAGAAAGCATGAACTAGAATGTCAGTAGTTTTAAGCAATACAAATATGTTAAGAAGCTCAGTCAAGTTGAAAATAAGCTTAAAGTCTTACACTTAAATCTCTCTAAGAGTAACATATTAGATATAAAGGAAGCCAAAAGGATCCTAGATTCAACTCAAAGCAAATTTGCTGAGGATCCAAGGAATACGAATTTTAGAATTAAAGAAAAGTAAGCTTAGTTGAACTATATTAAGGCATTGGATGCTCATCACTTAGTTTTGTGACAAAAATCTTGAGTCTCTTGGTTAAAAGGAGGAGATAGATGCTCAACTTATTTCTTAAAAGCTATCTAGATGCTCAACTTATTTCTTAAAAGCTATCCTGACTAGGAAGAACACTAACAAGATCAACTATCTTATAAATGGATTAGGTATGAGAGTTTGAAGACATGTGAAAATTAAGAACCTGGTCTTTACGTACTTTAGAGAGTTCTTGGTGATTAGTTCAAAATGTGACTCACCAGTGTAGACCATTAACTCGTTCCTTCCACCAGTCGTCTCTCTTATGCAAGCTGCTAATCTAGCTAAACTTATAAAAGTTGCAAAGATAGAGATGGCATTAGGGAATCTTATCTCTAACAAGGCTCCAAACTAGATGGCTTTATTGCATGATTTTTTTAAAAATCATAGCAATGGAAAAAATATCAAACTCACAAAGTAATAATGGAATTCTTTAATAATTGAACACTGCTTAGAGAAATTAATCAAAAATTCATTTATATAGTACCTAATATTCCTAAACCTAGCTCAATGAGGGAATTCAAAACTATTTATTACAGAAATACATTGTACAAAATCATTTATAAAATAATGGTGTAAAGGTTGAAGGAGGCAATAAGTTTATTTATAAGTAAATCTCAAGGAGCTTATGTTAAGGGTCAAACCATAGGAGATAACATTCTCCATGTAAGAACTATTTATAGGTTATCGAATAAATGGCTCAGACAAACATTATATAATAAAAGTGGTTTTAAAAAGGCCTTTAACTCAGTGCTTAAGCCTAATGAAAGCACATTTTAATACAACAAATGCTTAGCCTGATGGATGTACTTAGTGTACAAGTTAAAAGCATCGCTGGTAATGGAAATGAAACAAGGTTTTAGTTTGACAACTAGTGTGACTATGGTCCTTTATACAAACTCCCTAGAATTTTTCAGTTAAGGTACATATTAAAAAACTAATGTATGGGTCAAGGAGCTGATAAGAGGAAATGAATGGTACATTAGATTCAAAGGGCTTGAATGTTTGCAACAAGTTCTACGTTACTACAACCTAAGATAAAATGTTGAGTATAGAATGATATGGACTAGACATTCCTCGAGTATATTCTCTAATAAGACAACTTCTATGCTCTTCCTTCAATCTTCCTCCAAGGTTACTTCGTGTGGATTGGTATAAATTAAAGGTAATACCCCAAATCTAGCATCTATGATGTGGTTAACCATTCAGAACAGATTAAGCAGATTGGATAGAGTAAAAATTAGCTCAATAATAAATCCTCAATACAGACTATAAGAAAGGTATGGAGACAAAGGACCACTTGTTCTTTCATTATAGTTACACCAAAATCCTATGGCATAGTATACAGAATGCTTACAACTTCTCTAGTGGAGATAAAGACTGGAATAACGTCATATGCAGTGGCTCCAAGGCATCCCTTCTAGGTGATGATCTTGCTCTACTTAAGCTAGCTTTATTTGCAAGTGTTTAAGAGGTTTAGAAGGAGAGGAACTAAAGATTATTCAAGCTCAAGGAAACCGATATACCATCTCTAACACGATGGCTATGATAACATAGTACTTATTAATCAATGTTGAAGCCTCCATAGTGACAAGGAATATTGCTAACTATTGGGGACTTACATAAGCTAATGCATAACAAGTCATGGATTTGAGGCCTATGTGAGTTATATTAAGTTAAATTGTATTTAAGACCAATGTTATTTCTATCTTGTAAAAAACCTATCTACTAACTAGTAGTAAGGCTACGTACTTCTGAACCTCCTCAAATCCTACTTCTTAGTGGGTTCTTAATGGGTTATTGTTGTTGTTGTAGTTATTTCTATCTTTTATATATAGTTATGGTTGCTATTATTCTGATTGAACCAAGTAGTTAAATTAACTTGTTCATATATTTTGTAAGCCTTGTAAAGCTTAACCTTTTGTTTTTGGCATACAAATTTTAATTTCTAAAAAAAGAGTATTAAGAAATTGAAAAATATCAAGCTTAACATATATAAATGAACATAATGCATGTGGTTCAATATAACTTAGTTTAACACAAAATGATTACTTAATATGAACACCCTTAAATGTAACAAATCATATGCGAAATAGAGTCAACTAGTTCATATGATAATGCCCTTGAACCTTGATATACGATATTTCTAATTATTTCATTTGGAAATTTGATAAGATATAAAGCCCTAATCAATTTTCTTCTTCTAATTTCTCTCATAAAACATTATCACTTACCAAATATACATTTTCATAGTAAGCAATTCTAAATTTCAGAGCATGTTTAACAATTCACTTTCTTGTTTTGACAATATTAAAAGTAAAGTCATGTACTTCACTTCAATAATTATAAAAACCAAACAACCTACAAAATACAGATCTTATATTAAACAATAATAACATGTTGTATTAGATCTTGTCCAAGCAAGAAGTGCATTTTTAATAACTACATTAACATGATAATAACACCTCTCATCTATACTGCAGCTCATAGAAATCTGGGTGTCCTTATCATAATAGACACTTTTCCTTAAAATAAAATTTTTAGGAATTAGAATTCGCTTATAGAAATCATGAAATAAATGATTTGATTGGCACAATAATAAACTTATACTCGTAATGAAATTACGATTATTGTAGTTTACTTAAAATATCATTTTTAGTTATTATTTAATTAATCAAATTAATAATTATAACTATTCTATTTTGATTAGAAATACATTCCTAATTCTTATTGAACTTATCAAATTTGAATTATAATTATTTCATTTTATTGGAAACCTATTTCTAATTATTATTGATCTAATCAAATTAAATTATGAAATTTGATTCAATTAGAAATAGGTTTCTAATTATTATTAAACTAGTCACATTAATAATTTTAATTTAGTTAACATTTATTTCTAATTATTATTGAACTTGTGAACTTAATAATTTAAACTCATTTACAAACATTATTCTAATTATGATTGAATTAATCAATCTTAATGATTTTAATTTATAATTTGTTCAAAAATTTATTTTTAAATATTATTAAATTCTGAGTGTATGTAAATTTAGAAATGTGTTTCTAGGTAAATTTTATTATTTAACTAAACACGTTAACTAAGATATAATGATACATATATAAATAGCGGTTTTTTAGGGGACTTAAGCCCGGTTTGTCTACTACTATGGACCCTACTCCAAATTACATAAAAATCATTCACAATTCTTTAATAAATTTTTTAAAAAATAACTTTTGTAAATGCAAATAGGGCAATGATTAATTTTTAATTGACTAATTATTTTTTTTATAAAAAATCATTTTATTTTAGCTTTATAATTTGTGTAAAACAGAGTTCCTATTATTAAAAAATTGAAAATAAATGAAAGCATGACAGTAACATTGATTACGAAAAGAGATTGAGATAAAAAGATGAAAAATGAATGGAAGAAATAGTGAAAAAGGAATAGACAAAATTTAACTAGTATCGATGAAAATCCACATGTCTAAAACTATGCGAAGCACAGATATATGATTATGCTAAAATGAACTATCCCTTAAGACGAGGATTAATAAAACTCTAAATCACTTGACTAGCTGCATTGAGAACGCAATGCATGATGCTGGACTGGCTCCAATTGTTGGTCTTTCTCAGTAGTTGGCTTTGTGAGGAGAAGATTCTTAAACTAATCGGGTCCGTCTTCAGTCTTTGCTTCCCTTCCGATTCCAATGTCACTACTACTTGCATGTTTGTCCTCAAAGAGAGATTCAATCTCTTCTAAGGCCAGTCCTTTAGTCTCCGGCATAACCAAATAAAAGAAGACTGTACCAACCGTCATTATTCCAGCAAGCAAGAAAAAGGTTCCTCCAAATGTTATCTTCTTGGCAATGGTTAAAAACGTCATAGACACAACCCCACTCACTAACCGGTTTACCGATATGGCCAAGCCTGAACCCTGGGCCCGTAACCTCATAGGGAATATCTCTGATGAGTAAACCCACGTAATTGGCCCCAGACCAATAGAAAAGAATGAAACAAATGCACAAACAGCCACAATGGACACAGCAATAGCCCAGACAGGCTTGCTTTTGTTATTGCTAATCGAATGCTCAAGAAACTTGGACCCCATCCCCAACACTGCTAACGATATAGTCATCCCTGCAGACCCCAATAACAATAGAGGCCGCCTATAGGGATGGCAACGGGG
>JAOSBL010000008.1:29643554-29656179 GCA_027568915.1 Erythroxylum roraimae
TTTTTTTATTTAATTTTGATATGAAAATTTTTGTGAAATTTATATTTTATTTGGGCCCCTCTATCTTAAATTTCTGGCTCCGTCACTGCTCTAATTTCTTTTTGAAATATTTTGGATCTAGATCCATATCGATCTTTTTTACCCTTAAATCTTTTAAATAAAGATATATATTAAAATTTTAACATAAATTATTATATTATTAACTATTATGCTATTATATATGCAAATAATTACATGAAGACTTTATTGAAATAATTTGATAAATTCTTAATAGAAGGTCTTCTTCAAAAATTTTAACAATTTAAAATAATAGGAATCATTTAAAAATAAATAAAATTGTAAGAAAAATTTGTGCCGCAGTTATAATCAGAAGTAAATAATTTGTCAACCAAGTTACCAGAAAAGAAAATAAAACTAAAGAGTAAAGAATCGTAAACAAAAGATCCTCATAAGTAATGAGACGTTAATGGGCTAAGTTTCATAATCAACATAAGGTCTTTATCAATGTAACTGGAATTATATTGTATACTGTGAGTACTATGGTTAGACGGAAAAACGATTTTAGTAAATAAACGAGACAAGACATATTATTTATATGCAGCATCTGGATCTGAATTGGATATATTGAAATGGGATTCCTGAAGAACATTCGTACCTGGGTGTGGGCTCTCGGTGGTTGAATGATTTGGTCGCACCGCAAAAGACTTAATGAAGAAGGGAGAACTTGGGTATATATTCAATCTTTTTGCTTTAGGCCTTGCACCTCTTAATCGAGCTTTGAGTAGGTTCTGCACTTCCCACACACGAATGTTCAATCACTCTGAAATTAAATAAGAGCATGACTACTTGGCAAAACGATAAGAACAAAAAAGAAAAGAAGATAATTGGTTGCCCACGTTTGTAGAAGTTACTGATTTATTTGTATTTCAAACAATTATTTCCATCCGACTTGTGTATGGTAAGAACTGAAGGAAAATGCAAGTAATCCCTGATTAATCATTCTTTGTTGTTTGGTGGAAGATGGAAGGAAACAATGCAATCTGGCCTTTTCATTAATGACACAGATTTTGATTTCCATTTCTTTATATGATTGATGGTTAAGGACTAAGAATATCTTTCCACTTAGGAATGTTCAAATCCAACAAGTATAAACATGCATGTCGAGTAAAAGCAGCGTGGACATGGAATGAAGCAAACACAGAAGAATGGAAGAAAGATGTTAATTTGTTGACGGGAAAAAAGACGAAACTTGGCTGACCTAGCTAGTTCGCTTCCTAACAAAGTAAACATTGCTTCTTCTTCTGCAATCCGATCTCGAGATGATCCATAACGTTTAAAATTAAAACAAAAAAGACTGAATTCTCATCCCGCGAGGAAAGGAGGCGGGAGGTAGGGAGAGAATGGGGTTAGAATTTCAGTTATACGAAGCGTCCACATTTTCGATTTCTTTCCCATAAAATAGGACACCTTCCTGCCCTATTTTTATTTGATTTCTTAGCTGGACCTCAAACGGTGATACTAATTGCCGTTGCTTCTTCATGGTATTGTTGGCTGGTTAGGGAAAAAGGAACAGCAAGCTCTGGATAGAGTCATACACTATGAGTTTCCATCTCCAGAAGAGTCTGAGTCGGCAAATGTCAGTTTGACTAAAATGACTTCCTTTTGGCCGTATGACTCCATATCGCTGTTTTCTATACTTGTGTATGTGTAATCATACAAGTGTTGGCGTTGGCTTAGATTAACTTAGCTTAGCTTAGCCCCAAGGTATGGTAAACTTCAGAAGGTCACCGTGTTGTGCTGAAGCTTTTATGAGTGTAGCCAAATTAATCATGGAAAGATGGCAAATTTATGAATCTAATCAACATGCAAAAAAAAAAAAAAAGGAGACTCATCAAGTCAGTCTTGGATAAAAGCTGGGCACTAATTTTGGTGCCATGGAACCTGAATTTTCTCATCCAAACCAACGATGTCAATATAATGATTGAGAAGTGTTGCTGTAGATGAGGAATAAATAAAAAAAATACAAGTAATCGCACTATTTAGCAAAACATCTAGTGAACTTAACCTAACACAAAGGTGGACTTCATGCCACAATTGAGATCTCCCTTGCAAAATGGCTAGGATATAACTTGCTTCTTGCATACAATGTTGAGCTTCAAATCTGTACATCAGGGAGGTTTCCTTCCTACACTTTGTTCATATCAACAATATGACGTTTCACATCATCTGTATATTATTGATGTAATGATTGAATTCGTTGGCAACTAAGGAAAGCCACTTGAATGAAGTGCCAAAAAACAGCTCCCAAAACCATAGATCTAATGCAAGTACTGATGAAAAGATGAGCAATGCCAATGTCTGGTAGCGGTTCAATGGCCAACCTGAAACTTTGGCTATTGTTTTCAGAAAAGGAAGGGAACTGGTGTTCAATACTCGGTTCCTTATAGACCATGCTGTCACCCACTGCACGCGAGATGGGACCAAATCAAACTCCTCCCGCAAACGCCTTCCCAAGTCTGGCATGTGGCCACCGCCGTATAATATGGCAATTGTATTGTGACCCTCATCAATTGCTCTTTGAAGTGCTTCGGTAGCAGCTCTGTTTCTTTCACCAATGATAACTGATTGCTCTTCTATATCCGCAGTCTCCTGTGTGAACCTTTAAAATATCCCTTCATTCAGTCCCTTAACTAATGGACACATTCATAGAAGATAACAATTGCTTCTTTGTTTATCATCACACAACATATTTCTTAGTTGGTACGTTAAGAAGGATAAATGGCTAAACCAGAATTTGAACCTAGTGGCAGGAGGCTTCTAAAATTCCTCCATTACTTAGCAGTTAGGTGATTGATGACTGTGTGTACAGATGTGTGATCCTTTTTCCTATTCCCCATTCTCCAGGTAATGATTGTGCTATATTCGTAATTCATGAGTCGTCAAACATGGTATTCATCTGTGACCAAAAATTGTCTCAGCTATAAGAGGAAACAAAGAGTACCAATAGACCTAAAGACAAGAATGTTAATGTCCGGCTTAAAATCAACCAAGAATTGCAGTTGGCATGGTGTGTACATTCTGTTCTTACTCGGTTCATTTATTTTGTCATTTTTACCTAAGCTAGACACATCATCATCGAAAATGGTCCTAATATCAAACTACAATCCAATGGCATATCTGCACCTTTACTTGTATATCTTATTATAAACAGGACACCAAGTAATTCCCGTGAAGTTTCTTTCCCCAGAAATAAGTATAAAAAGAAAACTCCAGAATTTACCAAAGTAATCTCATCGCAGCACAGAGCTAATCAAGGTTCATATCATATAAGAAAAGCAGACTAGTGGAGAGCACCTACTCAGATGTAAGGCGCCTTGCCAGGAAAACCTTCATTGCAGCACCAAAGTCAAGCCTAGACAGTGCTTCTAGCTCTGGATATTCTGAGGCTTGAAGTCCCACATCACAAACGGATCCAATGATGAAAAGGCCTACAAGTGGCATAGGAAGTACTCTAGAAGCCCATAGAAGTTTCGATCTCCAAGGACCAAGGTCTTCCCTGACCGAACTAGTTTGCATCAAGGCTTTTGTTGACTTAAGTGTCATATCTCTAGCAAATGTGAAGAAACTTTCACCCTTTTCGAGCTGTAAATTTTGTTATACAACATCAGATCTAGAAGCTGATCTTTCATAAACTCCATGCCATAAAATGTCGAAGAATGTATTCAAATGAGACCAAAAGAGCCATGTATAAAGGGTTGAGTTTAAAACCACTAGTAGCTAAGAATCATTTGGAACAACTTTATGTGGGAAGAACTAAGAAAAGAACAAGAGCTTTCTTGCAACAGAGCTTCCAAAATTGTCAAACAGGAAACCTCCATGCAAAAGTCCCATGCATTTCTGACAGGACCTCATCTTTCTTGCAAGAGCACAAGACCGCAAATCCAACTGATACGTTGATGACCAAATCAAACATGAAAGGAAGAAAATTTTGCGCATAACATCAATTTCCTGCAAAATGGACAGCCAATCTAACCTGAAGCAGCTGGAAAGTCTCATAGTCAAGATCAGCGTGATACCAGTTGTCAGCCTGGTAATCGAGGCAGTCCAACTGGAAATCAAGCATTAGAATTCTAGCCATTTGTCGCTGAATAAATCCTATGATGCTAAATCCCTTGGTGCGCGAACCCTTCAGTTTCTTTGCAGCAGCAGGATTTCTTCTATTCTCTAGGCTCTCCCTACTCGTGACCATCTCATAAAGTACACAGTCATAATTGTCAAGCTCCTTCTGCAGAGTCTCAAAGTACCTGCACGCGAAAGTCAAGACAGAACATAGGAAAAAGAAAAAAGACTGATGAACGCGTTTCCTGGTAAATCTAAAATTCATGAGATCACAACGTCAGATAAAACACGTACAAATTTTAGCAAACTCCCCAAAGAAAACACATCAAAGCTAAGGTTTTAACAGTAATAAATCAATCCATAATTCCATAATAATTAAAAGGAGAAACAAATTAAAGAAAGAAAGAGCATACTCTTTATCCGCAATGTGAATGGTTGAAACCAAATCAACCTGCATAATTAAAGTTATATTTTTAAAACCAGGCAAGTGAGAGAATCAAAACTGAGGCAAACCCAGTTGAGAGTACCCTTAGGAAAGGCTTGAGAAGTGACCAAGGGAATCTCTTTCTATAACTAACAACAGCGGTCTGCAACTCGGCCCCGCTATTGCCAGAGCCTATCTTGAACCTCATAAAATCAGCAATCGAATTATTCTGCAAGAAATGAGCGGCCGAAACATCTTCATCTAGGAGGGTGTTGTTGGAAGAGAAACAAAAGGCTTTTGCAGAGCGGCGGAGAGAAGTAGATGAAATTGATGGTCTTGGGAAGATGGGGTTGAGTTTAGTTTTAAATTGGATAAGCCGAAGAGAAGATGATGAAGAATCGGTCCTTGAAGTTGAAGCGAGAGAAGGAGTAGAAGAGAGTATTGACACCATAATTACAGTTACACAGACGATGGTGTGTTTGGGTAGCCAGAAAAATTTGGCCGGTGAAAAAGCAAGCCTCTCTGGTTCTGGTTAGTTGCGCTCATATCATATCATGCACACGGACGTTTCATCTCATGTACTAAAAAAATCTCTCTTTGAGACATTATAAAAATTGAGAAATAGAGACTTTTAAGTATAAATTAAGTACTTTATTTCGACAGCTTTCTAATAATTGTCAGGGATATCCCATCTTTGGCTTGCACGCAAAGGTGAAGATGAAACAAAGACACGGTGACGGAGACTCCTAACAAGATAGAAATTGCTCAATCCATGCACCATGAAGATAGGAAAACAATTGGCTTGTGATTCAGATTTCACAACTGGAAAAGAACTGTGCATTTGATGCAAACGCCATGACAAGATTAAACAAACAGACAAACCTTTTCATTCTTTTGTAATTGAGTAGGATCATAGTAGGTTCTTGTACGCTTGAACTTGTTGATTGAGATGTTACTCAAACAACAAGAATCGTTTCATTTGTAGATTTGGTTCAAATTTTAACTTATAATCTGTTTAAAGAAATTTCTTTTATGGTACAATTAAATAATGAATGAATCAGAGAGGGAAAAAAATCAATAAAAAAGGCCCTCACTAGAAGTAGTACATACGCAAACTCTCAAATTGGGAAATGGAACATTAATGAATGATGATGAATTCCTTACTAGTCTGCTTAGCTATTGATATCTTCTTCGTTACCCTATCGCGAGATCAACCGAATGCCTGCTTCCAGATCCTTTAAGGTTATTGTACACAATTCTTCAGTATTTACACAGTCAAAATGGAGCCTGAGGTCCAAATTTTCTCTAGCATTAGACAGCATTGTATCAACCATTCCACCATTCATCTCCCTACGCTGCTTTTCAGTTGTTTCTCTTTCTATCAGTGTCGCAACAACATCTGAACTGCATGAAGAATGTAGCTTAAATCCATAGAGTAAACCATCCTCTTCTTGACTATTCATCTTGATGTGAACAATCTTTGCCAAATCTTCTGCAGTAAAATCATTGAAATGAAAAAATTTAGTCACCCTTCTGCAGAAACCTTCATTGGACGCTATCACCCTCTTCATTGGCTCGCTATACCCTGCAAATATCACTACAATTTTTCCACTATCCATAACCGACATGATCTCTTCTAAAGCTTCTATCCCGTAGTCCTTATCATCTGCTTTTTGGGTTGGAATAAGCTGATATGCTTCATCTACAAAAAGAATCCCCCCTTCTGCTTCTTTAATCTGTCAAAAGAAAACCAATATCGGGTTCCCAATAATAGGATAAATATTGATTCCAAATGTTGTCCTTACCTTCCTCCTAGTCTTAGGTCCAGTATGACCAACAAATTCACCAACTAAATCCGTGCGTTGCACTTCCGTCACCCGATCAGTAGGCAGAATGCCCACCATATGGAGTAGCCTTCCAAGTATACGAGCTACCATGGTTTTCCCTGTAGAAAATGAAAAACAATCTGGCTATCAGAATAAACAAATAGAACCAATATGAGAAACTGCTAAGTGATTAAGGAGGATCAAATTCTACTTGTGCCATATTTAAATTTAAAATTTGGATAGTTCTGCACTATATCTTTTCTAGACCAGAATTTTAAGTCTTTTGACCAATGAATTGAATCTTTCCAATTTGTATGAAGTATTAAACATTTTGCTTATAAACAGGAGACAGATTATGAACTAGCATAAAAGAGGAAGCATTGGCTGTACTTTTCTTTTACTTCTCATATAAGTTTCTCTAATATGGTTAGAACTTCTATCAAATAAAACAAATTGAAAAACTGCAAGTTACCAATCCTCTATTCGAAAAAGCCCAGACTAAAAAACTACAAAACCTACTGAGCCAAATAGAATCAAAAATAAAATGTACATATGATTATATTCTGCGTCCAGGTAAGTTTAAAGATAGATGAACTGTCACTCAGAAAAGGACACAACAGAGTGGCTAATGGCTTTTCTTCCTTTTCTAGTTTCTTCCCTTTAATGCAGCAGGGTTTACAAATACTATGACAATCAAATCAAATTCACATTACCTGTGCCAGGATTTCCTAGAAAGGCCATATGTGGAGGTCTTCTTACTCCAACTCTCAATCCAAGGGCTCTGCGTCTCTCATCCAAAAGCATCCCCTTTGCCCATTTCCTTAGCTGTAACTTGAGCTCATGCAACCCAACGATCCCAGAAAGTGCAGTTTCAAGTTCTTCCATCTTAGCTTCTGCTTGACTGCATGCTTCAAGTGCTCTTCTTTTCCTCTGGTCTTCAGAATGCCAGAGCAATAATTCACGTAACTCCACTCTTTCTGGACCTTGTGCAAGATGATCCAGAGGAGTCATCCTCTCCTGCCAATCCAATGTTATATATCTAAATCCACAAGATAGAAAGAAATAAAACTAATGTAATAATCCTCAACAAATAAAAATGTGCATTACATTATCCTTTGCACTGCAATCAGCATTATACTCGAGCAAAGTTGTGACAGTAGAGCAGTCTTCTGCCCGGATAGAGTACCAAACGGCAAGGTGTAATGGTGTCATTCCATTCTGAATATATGCAAGAATGAGAAAAATCATTTCCATACTCTCCATTGTTAATTGAACTCAACAGAAAATGAGTAAAGAATTGCTAAGGAAACTCACATTTGCTTTAGCTTCAACAAATGCACCATGAGATAACAGCAACTGCGCAGCCTCATTGCACCCGTTCTTGGCTGCCATGTGCAATGGAGTTTCTCCATACTGCAACATTCAGTCCATCAACTCCCACAATCAAAGACAAGAATTAACAGAAGTGGATTTGATATTCAAGAGTGAATAAACACCACTTGTTATAGAAGTGTACATAAAATGTAAACTATGCTTACCATATTCTTAGCTTCCAGTTCAAGTTTTTCTGCTCCTTGCCAATTGAGCAAATATTTAATTATTTCAACCTTATTGTTACCAGCAGAAACATGAAGTGGAGTTTGGGCCATCTGCAGTTAAAACAATAAAATAAAACATCAAATAGAAAAAGGAAAATTAAATGAGGAAGCACACTCAATTGTGCATTTGATTCTAGTGCAGTTGAGTTACAAGGATAGTTGCACAACAATTGAAGGGCAAAGTTCAACCATTTATAAACATGGATCAAGTTGAGTCAAAGCCATAAAAGCATACACATTACAAAATCTATAAAAAGAGTCACGTATGCTGAATGATGCCAACATTGAAATATAAGAAAATGTCAATTAAGTTAAAAATCAATATATCTCAGCTCTTTACTGTTAATGGTTATGACATTTTGATGATTGGCTGGTGTAGTTGCCCTAAGCCAATATGGCATTCCAGCTATGAACTTAACCCCTAAAAGTAACTATTCTGCACCCGAATCCATTTCCAATACATGAGAGATTCATCATCTTTCTTCTCATTACTCATAACAATCAAGTCAAGGAAATTAAGATTGGAACAGTTATCAGTATGTAGTATCAGTGTACTGCACCCAAGAATATACTGAAGCCATAATTCACGGCTTCTGCTGCATCAAGCTTGTCCTAAAGCCTATCCGCAGTCTCCGCATTGCAAGCAATTATTAAACCCTTTGACACGACACCCTTATCAACCAAGTAATGCAGACCACATAACCAGAATCCAGACAGCCTTCTCCAGAATACAACAGATAAGACCCCATTAGCAAGGGTTTAATAAGTACAAGGTTTGGAAAAGTATGCTAAAATCTTGATGGCCTAGAAGAGAACAAAGTCACCCATCTCCATACAATTATCTGTACCCTAGATCTGGCTTCACCATCCCTGATCGCGTCAACAAAACCGTTTCTCAATTCCTTGTCCTTTGAAGTACAGGTCTCACTACGCCTATCTCAACGAAAGTTATCAACCGCATCCTGAAATTAATATTTGAAAAAGACAAAAGCTTTATCTTGCTGGGCTTGGAAAAGGTTGCGGAATTTTCGCAACGAAAGCAACGAAGTAAACGGAGGTCAAACAAGTAAACCATGCGGAACTATATTCAACCAACGACAACCCAGAAATCCAATCAACGAATAAACAAAAAATATGGAAAGCCATTAAATTCCAGGAGAAACCTAAAAAGTATAATCTTTACGACTGATCGCAACAAGTCTCCGTCACCAATTAGGAACAGGAAACGAAAAGAAAAACCCACATGGAAGAATGATTAGACATGAAAATGCGCACATCCTTAATGCAAAAAATAATCAGCAAGAATGGGGGAATCATACGACAGGGTTTCGTTCATTAAGAAGAGAAGCGTTGTCACGGAGCAACTTTTGGAAGCCAGAAAGATCTCCGGACTGGGCACAGCCGTGAACGGTGGCGGGCCTGGAGGATCTGGAGCGTTGGTCGTGATTAATAGGCCTCTGCATTGTCTGGGTTCTTTAAGAGAGAAAGGGAAAGGGAAGGCAGCGAAAGGAGAAGGAAGGTGTTCGTTTGATGAATTTGTATAGCGGTGCAGACTAATGAGAGGAATAAATAAAGAAGCAAATCCCGAGTTTCATGTGTCCGAATCTTTGCATTCTATTTGTACGGCTGTTTCATTTTCCCGTGTATAAAATAATTTGGTTTGGTTATATTTCTTTTTTTTTATTATTGTTGTAATTTAAAAACAAAAATAAAAATAAAACAAACACTGTTATTTTCTTTTAGGAAATTAACCGACAAGAATTACACTCTAAGTCTAGAGAAACATGTTCCTGAAAGATCCTCTGAAATAATCAAGTGGCATCCAATACGTGTAGTAAGAAAATAATGAACACCAATGTCAAAATAACTGGCATACTTAACTAACTAATCGACACATTTATTACTCTTTCAACAAACGTATCAATAAGCAACAGTTCAATTTTTTGAAAACAGCTCGTAAGTACTTCGAACGATTGAATTGGGCATCCTGAATTGGCAGTTAGCAGAGGACAAAATGTCGATCACGACCTGTAAATCAATCTCAAATTCGATGCAGCGATGGCCCAGAGGCCACAAACACCGTTAGCTTTTCTCAAATAGAATAGGTTTTCTTAAATAGTCTAACCCATGGAGACGTCAACATCTCGTCAGAGGGTAAATCCCTCAGTCATTATGAGAACTTGACATCAAGTTACATGTGGAATTAAAGTAATTTGAAGCAGACTCGGAATAATGGGATGAGCTGTATTCTTAAAATTTACGCGTGCGAGAGACATGCAAATACTGGCATCAATTCACCGTTTCTATGTGCTAATCTTTGCTCGTTTTTGAACGAATGAATAAATGAAGAGGAGCACAGACTAGTACACAGAAATGAATATAAGTGAATTGATTCTAGTCATTGTCACTATTTGCATATCTCTTACGCGTAAATTTTAAAACTATTTAATAAATAGATAAATAGAAAAGAGCATAGTATTACGCAAAGAAACGAAAACTGCCCAAAGTGAATTGATTCTAGTCAATGTGACCTAATCTCCTACTATTGGAGGACTTCTGACCAAAAGTGAAAAAGTAATCTCCTCCTTTGAGAAATCCTATCATGACCAAGTTATCTACTTCGAGAAACTAAGCCTTCTAAAAGTTGCTTAGACGATTATAGAGCAGAGGAAGCTAAAGTTAAAAGCCTCATAGCACAGATTTAAGAGCTAAATAATTGATGAGCATGAAAAAGTCGCCAAGTTGATTAGGCAAAACTAAGGGACTCTAAAGCAAGATGGCTAACAACTTAACCAAGAATTCAGTGAGGTTAAGCAAATGGCTAAAGGGCTTGGAAAATCATTGATGCTGCAAAGGGAAGAAGTCAGCTTTGGAAACAACAGGTCTACCAAGCTAAAGAAGATCAAGTTTCTTGCATTAGATCCTCTGGTTCCATCATCATGGCATTAAAATACTCAAATGTCTTGTATTCTACCTAGCCACTCTTAGAGATGGGAGTAGTACTTCCATAGGGAGAATGAAATCATGGCAATATCTCAAAGTAAAAAGACTAATCCCTGTAAAGTCTCACATAATCCTATACCAATATCTGGGATTCTTCTCTAATTCTCTAAGGTTTTAATGACTACTTTATTTGATGCTTTAGGATGTGTATTAGATTAAGCGTAATAAGGAGTTGAATTCAATAATGTATGTCATAATTTAGGGAAAAATCTTTAACCTCCTGACCAATAAACATAGTCCTTTAGTCACTTATTATTGATTATGAAATTCCAAATTGATGAATAGTTTGTTCCTTAATTAACTTCACTACGACATCTTGTTTAGCCTTTTTCATGGGTTGAGCCACCACCTATTTAGTAAAATAATACAGAGCCAACAAATTTAAATTATGTCCTTTAGAGGGAGGTGGGTATATTTTTCCAATAAGGTTAATGACTTAACCCTTAAATGGCCATAGCTTAATTATTATATAATGTAACTCAAAGGCTTGAATTTACTTTATTCTTCTATACTTCTGCCATTATTGGCACCCTTTTTGCAGATGATATACAATCCTTTAATATTGAAGGCTAATAGTAACCATGATGCTTAATGAGCTACCTCATTTTAATTCTAAACTAATAAGCCCCACATTCCTCCTCACGAGCCTGTTTCATTATTGTTAATGCCTCAGGCATCCCTAGACATCTTAAAATAATTCCATCACTACCTCACCAAAATAAGACTCCCCCAATTAGTACAAAGTAGAGTGTTTGTAATTTAATTTTATGAGAAGAGTGCTTGTAATTTGATTTTATGAGGCACTTTCTTACTAGAGTACTTCAAAAAATTTTAAATTTTGTCTCTCCAATCCTGAGGGACTTCTTTATCATCATTAAAAATTTATAAAGAAATCCCCCTTTTATAGATGGACAAATGAGATTTTTGTTGTATAATAACTGTAAGGCCCCAAAATATACCCTAGTTGAAATAATACATGTTCATGAAAGTACATGTAAGATAGGAGTTAAAAATTGTGCTATGATTTGAATGTGAAAGGCATATGACTTGAATTTTGGTATTGATGGACTATAGTTAGTAAATTGAATTTAAATGTATATTTGGACTAAGAAAATTATCAAATGACAAGTTAAGTTGGTACATAAAAATTAGTATGATTAAGCCTACGAATTTTTGACATTTGGTACCATTCAATGTGAGACATTTGGCAGCATAAGAGGAGGACAAGTGGCATCATTCATTATGTGACTAATGGCATGAACTGTTGGAGACATGTGGCAGCATAAATGGTGGGTAAATGGGCTTCATGCCTTGGTGTTACATGACATGTTAAGCTAGTGACACCTAGCTGGTGATAAAGCAAGGTATGGTGGAGAGGTTCATTCCTCATCTTCTTTACTTCTCTCCACTGAAACTTGCTTAGTCTCTCTAACGTCTGGAATTTCTGCTGGACCTTGGGTTGTCATCACTTGAATGTTTGGTAAGCTACTGAATTTAGCAGAAGTTTCTATTAATTTTCTGTACTATTTTTATGCTAAGGCTGAAAGTTGCACATTAAACTTAGGTATGTGCTGGATGTTTGGAAGCTTGGATTAGTTGGAATCTTGGAGTTTAATTTAAAGCTTAGTAAGGTAAGGGAATTATAGACTTGGTAT